>LKTO01000120.1:0-108412 GCA_001399465.1 Hymenoscyphus scutula | reverse complement strand
AAGCTTACTAACCTCTATTTTCTAGATAGTAGCTATATTAGCTAAGAGTATAGAGCTATTAGCTTATAAGATAACTTTATTATTAGCTAAAGTCTATACTCTTTATAAGGTAAATAAAGTACTAAGTAAACGCTAGAGAGCTAAAAAGACTCGAGTCTATTAAGAGAGAGCACTTACTATAGAGGATATATAGAACGTATTAGCTTAGAAGAAAGTAGAGAAATAGACTCGACGTAATAAGTACTCTAAGAAGAGTAGGTAAAAGAAGAGGTAGCTATCTAGATAATAATATAGTATCTATAGAAAGTCTAGTTATAATATATAAACTTATTAAAAGGCTATAGATACTTCTAGTTTATTAAATTTAGATTTAGATTAATTAATATAATATATTATAATTATTTAATTTTACTCTTTAGATAGTAGAGTAGAGGAAAGTATATCGCTTAGTAATATATATCGCTCGATAGTAAACTATATTATTTATTTCTTAGATATTAACTTTAATTCTACTAGTAGTTAAAAGAATAGATTCGAGTAGAGTCTAACTATCTTAGCCTTTAGAGGTTAGTAGAAGAAGTATATACTACTTAGATTCTATATATAAACCTTTATTTTTCTAATCTTTATATCTTATTTCTTAAATAGAATATAACTATTTTTTAGCTATAACTCTATTAACTAAGTATATTATTAAAGTCTTTTCTACTAACTAACTATCTAACTAGATAGCTAGAATACTAGTCTTCTACTTAATCTCTAGAATAATATATTTCTTCTAAAATACTATAAGATTTTATTAATAGTTAGTATTTAAAAACTTTTATACTATTTAAACCTAGTATATATACTATCTAGTTACTAATCTAGATTAATTATTTTTAATAATACTTTATTATTCTTATTAAATATTCTCTAGAATATACTTACTAGTATATTTTTTATAAATTTAAATATTATTATTATATAAGAGTTTTAGAATTATATAGAATTTTAGGTTTTAAAACTAATTATCGATATTAGAAAACTTTATAAAAATAAAAACTTTATAAAATTACTTTAATTATTTTACTTTAATCTATAAATTTAGAGTTTAAGAAGTATAGAGTTCTATTTAAAATATATAGTTTATAAGAATTTAGAAAATAATTCTATATTTAGAGGTTTTAGTAGAGATTTTAGCTTCTTTCTAGAATAGAATAGTTTCTTTTATAGAAATAAAATCTTTAGTAATTAATAGTTTTACTCTCTAATTAATTAAAAAATAATATTATACTCTCTAAATTATAGAGTCTAGTATAAATAAGAATTAATTATTAATCTAATTAATAATTAGATTAATAGATTTCTTAATTAGATTAGATTAATAAATTTAGATTAATTAAATTAATACTCTATAATAAAGTAGTTATTCTTATAGTCTAGTTTCTTTATCTTCTCTCTCTATTCTTCTTTTCTTTATCTATCTCTTTCTCTCTATATATATATAATCTAGGTTTTTAAGCTATATATATACTTATAAACCTTCTAAGAGATTTATTATATAAAGTAGCTTAACTAAAGAGCCTATTACTTATAGCTAATATAGCTAGTATCTAATTAATTTAAGATATTTATAAAGTTTCTAAAGCTAATTATTATATATATATATATATTATTAATATAAATATATTTATTATAATATATACTAGATACTTAGTAAATAGTCTATTTAATATAAAATAAAGAAGTATTATATATAGAATAGATAGCTCGCTTAGCTCTATACTACTTATAATACTATCTTCGAGTACTATCTTAAACTATTAAGCTAATCGATTCGATTTAAATCGAATTAGTTATTTTAATCTAATTAATATAATTAATAGCTTATTAATCTAATCTAATCTAATTATTACTTATAATAATAGAGTCTACTTTTTAGAGATTATAAATATTAAAATAGAGTATTAATTAAGAGATATAACTATTTAATAAAGGTATTAATTTAGTTAAAATTTACTAAATTTATATATATTTATATCTAATTCTAGTAAATTTAAGCTATATATTATAATTTCTAAGAACTTAGAGGTTTTACTCTCTACTACTACTACTACTAATATACTACCTAGAAAGTATAACGGTTCTAACCGCTACTCTACTAAGATAAGACTCTAGAAGAAACTTAGCTAATTAGAGATATCTTACTTTAATAATCTATCGATTAATCTCTACTCTCTCTTACTTAGCTATCTCTTACTTAGCTATCTCTTACTTATCTATCCCTTACTTAGTTATCTCTCGCTTAGCTCTTAGCTAAGAGTATACGCTAGACGTACCTTATATATTTAAGAGCCTCTAGCTTCTAGGCTTTTATCCTTCTTCTCTTCTCTCTTTAGCTTAGAATCCTTATATTTAATAGTTTCTACGATTCTATAATCTATACTATAGGCCTTATATATATATCGTTATAGAAATTATAAGAAGAAGGTCGACTGATAAGATTATAAGTAGTATTAAAAGTCTTATTTTATACTATTAAAAGAGCTTATAAAATAAGTATAAAAGAATAGCTCTATAATTTAAAGAGTATAACTATTATTTTTAATTAATTAGAGAGTATTTAAGGTATTTATAATTAATAAGAGAGTAAAACTATTAATTACTATTAAATCTTTAGGCTTATAGTTACTTTCGTATAGAGAGTTAATATTATAAGATCTAAGGTTTATATTAATAATACCTTCGATTCTTAAGAATTACTAAGCTTAGATAATATTATATCTTTTACGAGAATAAATAAATATATAGACTAACGATATAATAATCAATGTTAGACAGTTACTAAAACATACTCGCCTTTTAGATTTAAGCTCTATATATAATCATTAGAGGAAAATTTATATTCTAGTGAATGAGTTCGTGAAGATTTAAGTGAAATACGATTAAATGAAAAAGAAGCATTATTAGAAAGTCCTAACCAGCTGTACATGTCAAATATTCTGTTGAAAATTCATTATCACTCAAAAGTTGCGTGGCTTCTTTTACAGGTGGTGGTCAGCCTAATATAAGCAAAGAAATACATGACATAAGTTCACTCGATTTACGATATAATTGATCTTCTTTAGTAGATATAAAATGGGTGCTGAAATTTCCAAATCTAGTCACCGAGCGGAATTATACTAGAATTGAGTTGGCAGGCTGAGTGTGCCCTGGGGAAACTCTTGTTTGATTGCGACAGGTCGCTGGTTGACCTAGGGTCCAACAACCAACCTGCCCCCCCACGAATTACTGTACGTATATGGCCGAGCGGCACAGCAGTTGGATTTGATCTGACAGTAAAATGACAATGTTACCCTCTTATGCTCACTACTGTTAGTGCTCAAACCTTTGGATCATTATCAACAGACATCTCGATATCGGACTATTGTGGTCTCCTTCGCAAACCTCCAGCAAATTCATGGCCTATACTATTCTTTCTCTTCTATTGCTACCCCCTCTAACTTTTGCATTATGGAATCTGCAATGTCTCTTACGAAATTATCGTGCGGCGAAGTCTATGGGTATCCCAATTGTCATTATTCTAGCAAGTGGCGATAATCCAGTGTGGATTCTCCTTTCTACGCCAGTCCTCCTTGTACTCCGCTTCTTATTCGGAGAAATCGATATTGTAAAATATGGAAAGCCGGGTTGGGAAAGCAAGAATAAATTCAAAATGCACGAGGAACTTGGAGATGTTGTCATACACGTCAGCCCTGGGCACAATTGGTTGTATGTTTGTAATGCGGAAGCTGTGAATGAGATATTCAAACGAAAAGAAGATTTTGATCGACCCCCGGATTTGTTAGGCATGTACTTTTGCTATGTTGAGGACAATAAAGTCTCACTAACTTCTGAGAGCAGCGGTGCTAGGTGTTTTTGGACCAAACATATCTACAGTAAGTCCTCCGACTTCATATTATTGTGCTAAATTAAATGGATCTTTTTAGGCTATAGGAGCCGATTGGCAAAGACAACGTAAAATAACATCCGCCCCATTTTCCGATAAAAATAACGCACTTGTATTCAGCGAGTCTTTACGTCAAGCCAGAGAAGTACTTCAGTTCTGGAAGTCAGACAAAAACCCAATCACCTCTACCGATAAAGATACCCGTACACTCTCACTTCACATCCTATCCGGAGCGGGATTTGGAAAAAGTTACTCTTTCCAAGAGAGTGGAGAAAAGCCCGAAGAGGGACATATGTTCAACTATCGTGACTCAATCAATCTGATTCTAGAAAACTGCCTTTTGATTCTGGTTCTGGGACCAAAACTATTGGGAAACCTCTCCGGGCTGATGGGACTGCCATACATTGGCTCTCTTGCTAGAGTTGGACAAGCCACCATAGATTTCAAGGACCATATGACCAAGATGCTGGTTGAAGAGAAGGTTGCAATTTCGAATGGTATTGTACGATCGCCGACTATCACAAATTCTCTCATCCGAGCAAGTCAAGACAGCGGTGCTACCAAAGGATTAACCGAGGATGAGATTTACGGTAATATATTTGTGTACAATTTTGCTGGTCATGACACGACAGCAACAACTCTGAACTGGGCGTTGTATTTACTAGCTGCACATCCTGAAATACAAGACTGGATATCGGAAGAGATCAACGAGGTTCTTGGCAACGAAGATGCGGATACTGCCAATTTTCGAGACGTATACCCAAAATTGAATCGTTGTTTGGCTGTTTTTGTAAGCCCCTACTTACTTCCCTTAGATGGCACGAGCTAATATCTGGTACATGAAGTACGAAACAGTTCGCCTATGGAATCCGTTGATTGGAATCTGCAAATCCACCTTTCTCATTCCACAGAGATTGGCCGTGGGCGAGAAGACTATTCTAATCCCACCGGACACCAGTATAATACCCAACATCAACGCCATTCATACACTTCCGCGATACTGGGGTAAAGATAGTATGTCCTGGATTCCATCTCGCTGGATTGGAATGATACCAGACACGAAAAAGACTCAAGACACACAATCAAAATCACGAATTAGCTCAGAATCGTTCAAGACGTTTCCAAAAGGATCGTTCATCGCTTGGTCTGATGGTGTTCGACCTTGTCCAGGCAAAAAGTTTAGTCAGGTGGAGTTTGTTGCTGTGATGATAAGTTTGTGAGTTATTGGAGCCTTCTCCTACCTTATGCCCGCGCTTTTGCTAATCTATACTTTTTAGGTTTCGAAACCATAGGGTTGAGGTTGTACTAAACAGTGGTGAGACTAGTCAAGATGCAAGGGAAAGAGTGAAAATGGTTGTGAATGACAATATTATTGTTCTTTTACTACAAATGAGGGAACCAAAGAGCGTTGGGCTGCGTTGGGTTGAGGCTGAGAGCCATCTCGCTTAATTGAGGGGTGTGGCTCTGTTTTTCTTCGGTGTAACATTTTTATTTCGTGAGCTCAGTCAGTCAAAGACAGCAAATTGTGTTCTCATTATATAGAAAGGTTGTATAACGCATAATGAACAGATATTCGACAATACAATATCAATTTCCGAAGTCGAATATTATACTCAAATTATGCGAGTGCCATAATACATTTAAAAAACACCTCTCAACTTCCTTAGAAAATCCTAATGTCCACTGTAAAATTAAGGCAAACTCATAAATAAAAAGCTAGGTAGAAGTCGAAATGACCTATGTATTAATTCATTGATATAACATGGAAGAGAACAGTGGGGTGTCAGCTGAGTTAGCTTGCTGTGTATTCGGTATTCGGGAAGCCGTTGTTATTATATTCATTTCTTCCTTACTAGTTCAGACTCCACGTAAAGTTTCTGACGTTCGAATTAGCTCAGAGGAGAGGAGCTTCGACTGCAAAGATTTCTTCGACTGTAGAAACTACGGACAGTTCCACACTTAGTTGATTAGGTGCGTGAATGAAGACTAAGAGATTTAGGCTAAACTCTTTTATATTGTGTATTGAATGTGCTAACTAAGTTCGCAGGGCACACTCTGGTGTTGGATAATCAAAAAAACTTTTTCCAAATTGGTGGTTATATATAGGTTTTAAAGAATTGCAACAAGCTTTTAAGTAAAAGAATCACAAGATCCCTAAGAGTTACAGGTGCACCGATGTGATTTTCTAAAGAAAACTCCAGATGTCTCCAAAAAAGATTCAGCGAGTGTTCTATAATGTTCAAACAAACTTTCAAGTATCCTTCGATTAGTAATTTGCCGTAAATCACAGGCAGGTTTCACTATAGCAAGTTTTCAATACAAAAGCAAATATATCCCCCTTCGTTCAGCGGGCCTCGAATTCAAAAGCTTTCAAAAACATGTTCATATATAGTAGTTACCCCTCGATAGCCAATGGATGCAAATGCACCCATAAGTCACGGCGCAAAGCGATATTGTTCCCCCTCGACAAGATCAACCAAGATTAATCAATTATTTCAAAGCGAAAGCATTTTGAAGTATCCACAACATCTCATCGACGATCTTGAGACTTCGTTTCTCTCTCTCTAATGGAGATGCAGTGAATTTGTATTTCGACAGTAACAACTCATTCGACGGCAAGGTATCTCTTGTTTTTTTTCTTGGAAGGGAATACTCTAACAGTTTTCTCTTTCTGTGGAATTAAGAAGTCGATGCCTAGTTCTTCTAGTCTGAAGTCTAACCTCATCTTGGAGGAACTTTTAAGTCATCCAGGTATCCCAAGTAAAAGCTTGTGTGTGTCCGGAGGAGTTTAGAAATTGTGTGATGTTCTGAATGTTCGAATTGGTGAGAGATATACAACGGTAATCGCCTGGTTCTGGTACCTCGATGCTTCCTTTTTCTTCGGTATCTAAAGACTCTTCCTATGATTGAGTCCTGAGTCAAGTTTCCTGGATGAGAAAGGTAGAAGAAGGCGAAAGCTAGCTTTACAGATCAAAAGTCTTTAAATATACTAGTAATCGTGGGTTGTTTCCTTCAAGTTGAGAACACGCTCTTGGTGGACAGAAAAAAGTGGAAGTAAAGTAAATAGAAGTTCGCACACATCCTTGAATCATTTCTCTAGGATAAGCAAAGTTGATTGTTCCAACCATTTAGGTTAATCGTCCTAAGTATTCTAATTCTTTGAGAAAGTGGACTTGAATTACCCTAGAACTTATGGAGCAATGGGCTAGGTACGCTTGTGCGAACCTATTTACTGCTTCTTTTCTGTCCATTGGGATACAGGATGGGTTACTCGTCAACATTCGGCAATTTGACTCAGTAAACTCCCCTTATGGTGTATACTAATCCGGCACCGGCTCAGTTCTTTCGATGATGTGAGAGTTGCCTATTACAAACGCCTTCTCTGCTTAATAAATATCATCATGTTCTAGATAAACCAAGAGGTCCAGGAAGATGCAAGCAGAGACTTGAATCTAATACCCGATCCCGACACGAAATACCCGCGGGTAAACTCTTCGGAGTTGCCGATTTCCAGCAATGTTGAAAAGCTTGTTGGAAAGCAAGCCTTCCCCTGGAAAAAGATGAAACATGTAGAAGAGATATGGGATGATCTGAATATGTATCCCTATTCCCTAATGCCAAATTTATATCGTGATTGATGTGCGAGCGGACCGGTCGATTCGGTGCTGCCCGACCCCGCAAAAGTGACCAAATTTGGGTCTTGGAGTGCCCGTGGTGTCTTGGAGGGTTGTTGATTGTTGCTAAATATACTTTCCCAAGTCAACGCAACAAGAAACCTCGTGATCAAACATCAGTAAACTACTGTACCAGATTAAATAAATTCAGCGATGAAACGAAACACCACATATCCATCAACCCACGAGAACCAACCCAACAACTAGCGCTCCTCCAACCCTTCCCCCTTTCCAATGGAGAAATCCACCAAGACCCTCGATGCCGTCCTTACCGAGAACCGCTAGGCAATCCTTGGCGCTAAGTGTGACACAAACCAATCACATCCCTCAATTCCACGAAAATACGGAGATCGTTGTATCATGCCAAGTGTGGCTTATTGACTGAGCCTTACGGGTGTACGTTTCAATTGTGGGGACCTTAATTCCAAAGGGTTTATTTTATTTAAAGGAGGGGGGAACTGGCCTTAGAAGGAGCTGGAGTGATTGTGCCGTACTTGACCATCACGAACTTTTCCTTTCTCCTTTGTTTGCTCTTGAATAATATTGAGGGTTGTACGTGACCGAAGACCGACTAGACTCTTGTCATACCAGACCCCCGAGGAGTAACCTTACACACGAAACACCATTTAAGACATTTTACGTACCAACTACAACCGACATTCTCTTTGCGCAAACAACCAATTTTACGATCCCAAGAACACACCTTTACGAAAGTCAAGAAGGAAAGGAAAGATGTCTGGATACCCTCAACAACAAAACTATGGACCGCCTCAGGGTTACGGTCCCCCTCAAGGCGGTTACCCTCCTCAACAGGGTGGTTATCCTCCTCAACAGGGCGGCTATCCTCAACAACAGGTACGTACCTAAACCCGCGATTCGCAGAACAAAAGGAAGAAGAGAGTACTGATGCGAAGTAGATGTATCCTCAACAGCAACCCCAAGTCGTAGTAGTCAAAGAGAAGAAGGAGCGAGGATGTCTTACTGCTTGGTACGTTCACCGAATCCTCCCCCATCTCTCCTCTCTTCCCGGGTGAATTATTCTAACATTTTCACGATAGTTTGGCCACCCTCTGTTGTTGTTGGCTCTGCGGCGAGACCTGCGAATGCTGCCTGGATTGTTGCGAATGTTGCGAGATATGTTGTTAGTTGGGCAGATAGATGTAAGAAAAGGGCGGGACAAGGGATGTTTGCTTTTTCTCGCGCGAGAAGGGGATGATGGATGGCGATTGAATGCGGGCGCGTGGGCTCCTCTTTTTCTTTTTGTTGAGATACCATTTGGAACCTAGCCCTGGGATGGGAAGGGGGAGAGGGAGTTGATAATATTACTTTTTTTTTTTTTTGAAGCTCATGATGCGGATTAGTTTTGACTTTGCAATCGTGGGATTTCAAATTGAATCTCATTGCTGTCGGCAGCTGGCAGTTATCATATCGTATCCCTTCCGGTTTCTGGCTCTTGATAATCTTCAGACTCATTCATGTTCTTGTAAGATCTCAAGAGCACTTCTACTTCATACTCGGATTTCCCCAAGGGTTTTATGAAGGCGTCAAATGTCTCCGAGCTTTCGGTCCAAAATTCCGAGTTCATCCTCAAATCATGGACAGATTGCGCGATGATTCTCGTGCTACATGATACTGAAACTATGGAGTGGACAGCCATCAAACAACACCTCTGATCGACCTTGATGGCATTGATGTTCCTGAGTCCTGACTCCACCATCTCACCTGCACCTCTAAAGTTCAACCGGACCGTTTCGGATGTCGGGACGAGCCGAAACCGCTCTCCGAAAAATCAGGCTCGCCAGGCTCCCGTCGCTTGATGCAGGTGGTTCATGAAAAGATTGACTCCATACTTGCATCTCATGAATCACTTCCTCCACATCTCAATACATTTCGTCCCACCATTTCCAAACCCGCAAAAAGGAAATTGGATGCACAAAAACATGATGAGGGTTTTACCAGACCCTACGTGAGCTAATGTAACCGGTTATGCATGTCAGCCCCACCCCTCCTCCCCTCTACTCCAACATCATCAAAAATACCTCACGATCTACCCAGCGGGGACATTGACAGAAACACACGCGCCTACCTGCACCCGCCAAGGAGTTCCCTCTTCATAAATCAATCAACCAAAACCAACCCGTTCGAGAATCAGCTCAGCAGGGTGCAATTCCCTCTGAGGCCAGGGGCAGGACATCACAATCGTATCAGAATGCATCCAAGCCCCCAATGAGTAACTATTCCACGAATCGCACAGCCTCAAATCCCCAAACCTGAGGGGCCTAGGGCAGGTGTGAGGTGTGAGATGTGTACTTACAGTTCCACTAGTCTCCATTTGCGATACCCACCACATCACCAATGGAGGAAGGAATGATGCGAGGGCAGGCACAGGGTGAGGATATACCCCACTCTGTACCACCAATATCGTGTATTAGAGGCCACTCCCTCCCACGTACCTTCTTCCTTCTGTGATTCCTGTGATCGTTTTCCCGATTTCTTCAAATTAAAACACCATTGCACAACATGTCGTTCTTTTCCAAGATGCAGAAGCAGGCGGAGGGGTTTCTGGATGGAGGAAAGAAACCTGAAGCAGCACAACAAGCCCCGCCTCAAGGACAGAGAGGTACATTTTACCCCGCTTCTTCAATTTCTCTCGTCGAGAGAGTTGTTGAAAGTTGACTGACTGGTGGTACAGGATACGATGGTGGATATCAACAGCAGCAACAGTACCCGCCTCAGGGCCAACAACAGTACCCACCTCAGGGCCAGCAACAATATGGAGGATACCAACAGCAACAGCAATACCCTCCCCAAGGACAGCAACAACAGTACCCTCCCCAGGGCCAATACGGAGCACCCTCTCCAGCAAACAGTGCTCCTCCAACCCAACAGCCATATGGAGCTCCTCCTCCTGGACGTAAGTTATAAGATACCCCTTCATTACTTCGCAGCACCTTCTGTTCCATTATCCGACTATTCTCGCACAACTGTACATATTGCTTCAGAGGATCTCAAAGAATGGAGAAACCAAATTTCCAGTTCTTTTAAATCTTCTCCCAACAATATTCCTAACCGTGTAACAAAAACTGACCGCAAGAAAACAGAATATCCTCCTCAGCAACAGTACGGTCAACCACCACCCCAAAATTATGGTAGTCCAGCTCCAGCCTACGGACAACAACCATATGTCCCTCCTCCCCACCAAAACATTCCAACCCCTCAAACACCCCAATTGCCTCCAGGCTGGACAGCTCTCTGGGACCCACAAGCTGGCCGATGGGCATACATGGGAGGTGATCAAAAGGTGATCTGGACTCCTCCGCAAGGCCCATTTGTCGACCAGGGAGGTGCTGATGGAAGCCGTGGAGCTTTCGGAGGTCCAGTCGCCGCTGGTGCTGGATTTGGAGCAGCGGCAGGTCCTGCTGGTTATGGTGCTGCCACCGCTACAAAGGATGGAAAGGAGGCAAAGGCCGACAAGGCTGGAGGAGACAAGAAGAAGGATGATGGAAATAAGAAGATGATGATGGGTGCTGCTGGTGGTTTGGTTGCTGGTGGTATTGGTGGAGCTTTGATTGCTAATGCTTTGGGTGAGTTTTCCTGTTTCCTCTTCCCTTTCTAACTTGCGTACTGGCAAGTCGGGATCTCTGTACACTTGTATATGGATATTATATTTCCTGAATGAATATGTGCAATAGCTAACTTGAACAGATGACGACCACAAAGGCCACGGTGGCGGAGGATATGGAGGAGGCGGTGGATACGGAGGAGGCGGATATGGTGGTGGTGGTGGTTATGCACCAGGCGGATACCCAACTCAACAAGCCTACCCACCTCCTGTTGGCTCCATGTCAAGCAGTGATCGTGAAAGTCTCGAGGAAGCGAGAAAAGAATATGAGGAGGAGCTGGAAGAGGCTTATGGATCCGATTAACACTCATGTATATACCGATATGGTATGAGAGTGGACATCGTTTTGGGATGGGAGCACAATGAGTTTATGACTAGATGAATACAAGAAAGATATATTTGTGCTGTCGTCATACGCTTGCTTTGATTTGCAGCTCTGAAGTGACATCTGGTGTTACCACCGAGAAGGAGTAACATCCCACAGCTGAAATTAAGAGAAAACAAAGCCACTTTGAAATCAATGAGATGCTCCCTAGGTAGAAGGACGACTTCATAAAGACGGACGAACCCCTCGCTAACACCCCCGCCATCAGGCTTGGCATCAGCGGCCCGATGATGAAATCTCGACATTTTCTGGCATCATTGAACCAACCACCACAGAATAAAACTCCACACAGTGAGGTTTTCTGCAAACACCCACTCTTTTACGTACCACAAAAGGAAGTAGTACCAGGTTCTCGCGTGGGATAAGATAAGAGAGAAAGCCCAGAAAGAAAGAAAAAAATGATATATATAAAACCCAACCGCTCTAGATTACTGGATCCTCGTCCCTTGTCCTGAATACCAATACCCACGAATCTGGGAAAAAAGTAGTTCGATAAGACAACCAGAGATGTCCGACATTGACAAAATCTCCTACGGAGCAACAGACAACACGCTCCCCCACAATGGGCTCCCACAAACCTCGGAAATCGACCCAAATAGTGGTGTCAAACGCGCGCTCAAAACTCGACATCTCTCCATGATGGCACTCGCAGGTATCATCGGACCGGGACTCCTCGTGGGCTCCGGAGGCGCACTTTCCAATGGTGGTCCTGCGGCGTTACTCATTGGGTTTGGGGTCATTGGTATCATTGCGTTTTCCATCATGCAGTCTTTGGGAGAGATCACGACGTTGTATCCGACGAGTGGTGCGTTTACGAGTTTGGCGGATCGGTTCGTGGATAAGGCGTTTGGGGTGGCGGTGGGGTGGAATTACTTTGTGATTTGGGCGGCTGTGTTGGCGAATGAGTATAATGCTGTGAGCTCGATTTTCGTGTTTTGGAGTGATAGGGTTCCGCTTTGGGGGTACTTTTTGATCTTTTGGTGCGTGTTTTTGGGGTTTCAGTTACTTGGGGTGGAGGCTTTTGGGGAGGTGGAGTTTTGGCTTGCGTGAGTGTCTCTTCGTCGGGTAGAAGTGAAATTTGGAGGGGACTGACTTTTTGATAGACTTCTTAAACTTGGTGGTTTGGTCGCTTATTTTATCTTTGCTATTGTTTACGCTGCAGGGGGACTCAAAGGTCAAAAGGAACCCCTTGGTTTTCGATATTGGCATGACCCTGGGGCATTCGCCGATGGTTTCCCAGGAGTCGCCAAAGTATTTGTCTTCTGCTCGACCTTCTACGCGGGTTGCGAGTCTGTAGCCGTAGCTGCAACCGAAACTCGAAATCCAAGACATGCTGTCCCCCTCGCTATCCGACAAGTCTTCTGGCGTATCATCTTCATCTACATGGGTTCAGCATTCTTCTTCGGTCTCACCTGCCCAGCCAACGCAGAAGGCCTAGTAAATGGCGGAAGTCGAGCCCTCAAATCACCCATGACAATAGCCATCCAAACCGCCGGCTGGGAAGGCGGCGTTCACCTCGTCAACGCATTCATCTTCGCAACCTGTCTCTCGGCAGTAAACAGCTCCATCTACATCGGCTCCCGCACCATCCTCTTCATGGCGCAAGAAAACAAAGCCCCCCGATTCCTCGGCTACACAGACAAAAGAGGGGTCCCCATCCCCGCCATAATCTTCACAAACCTCTTCGGTGCCCTCTCCATGATGAATGTTTCCACGGGAGCGTCAGCAGCCTATGGATACATCGTTAACCTCTCCGGAGTCTCGACATTCCTCGTTTGGGGTAGTATATCATTCATCCACATCCGCTTCCGCTCAGCCTGGGTCTCGCAAGGTCGGTCCATCGACTCCCTCCCCTTTAAATCCTGGGCGTATCCTTGGAATGCGTATTTTGGACTTGGGGCCAATATCTTTTTGGCGTTTGTGCAGGGGTGGACTACTTTTGCGCCGTTTGATAAGGGGGCCTTTGTTGATGCTTATATTTTGCTTCCGCTGTTTCCAATTATTTATTTTGGGTACAAGGTGGTTTATAAGACGCGGTATTGGAGGTTGGATGAGATTGATCTTGATGAGGGGAGACGGGTGGATTTGGACGCGGGGGTTGAGGAGGAGTATGAGGGGGATGAAGTTGTTGGGGGGAAGAAGTTGGGGTTTTGGAGGAGGATTGGGAGGAATTTTTAGGGGGGGGGGGTAATTATTTTGATGGGTAGCTTGTCATTTTGTGCTGGCGTCATGTAAGAAGACTAATAGTAATTATCATTGTAGAAAGCACCGCTGTCAGTAATCGCAACTAACTAGAAAATTATGATTTACAAGGGGAAAGTGTGATTCACGTCATAAGTCCTTTATTATGTGCTGGCAGAGTACTGAGTCATTTCCCTTCCTGTCTATAAAAGGACCTCCCGCGCAATCTCCTCGTCTTCTCTTCTTCAACCTTTACAACTTCCTTTCGCTCTAGTCCCACTTCTCAGTTACCTCAACCTTGGTAATCTTACCTTGTGCCTCCTTACACTATCCCCTCGCAAAGCTCATCGCCAAATCCAAATATGTGGACAGACTTGAACACGGATCAAGTCCAAGCTTTGGAAGAGGATCATGTTATTTTAAGTAGCCCTGTAAACGGATGGTGAAAGGTTCGCGGCGCTCTTCTTCGTAAGTATCTTACATTCCAAGTATGTTACCCCGGCTCAGGTACTAAGATTCAGCCCACAGTGCCTCCTACTATACCGACCAGACTATCGTCAGATTCTTCTAAGCCTTACTATATGCGGTTTCGAGATTCTGATCGTACCCCTTTGCCATTCGACTTACCGGAGAGCTCTGAGAGCGTTGCAACCGTTGAGTGGTGTGGCTTCACCAACACGAAATCTGAGGAGTTATTCACAAGGTGGAAAGATAGGCCAGATCCGGAACAAAATTTAGATGATCTTCTTAGGTATGTTTCTTTCCGCTTGTTCTTATTATTTTAGCAATGAGGGAGCTGAGAAGTGCCCTTTGGCTATGGGGTGTAACACATACTAACTCGAAGATTGATAGCTACATGATTGGACATATTTCCCAGCTAAAGAGCGGGGCCTTGATAATACGCCATTGGACCAGACTATCACCGCATTAGGGATCACCGACGAACTCCACGCGACACTTACCAAACCCACCTATAAGGCCCTGTTCCTCTCGGAAACCTTGGAGTTTTGGTTAAGAGACACCATTACAACCAGACACGGAACTCTGAAAACTCTCCTAAGGAAGTTGCGGTATCAAGGAGCTGATTCATTAGCGGGAAAAAAGGGGTGGGTGAGAGACGAGGTTATCGGCAAGCTCTGTCCTTGTGTCTCATTGGAAAGCCCACGATTAAATATTCCCGACCACCAGACATTCTACAAGGGCAAAGCCGTAAAAGATCTGTATGAAGGGTTGATTGATAATGGTGGCTTAATCAACATAGACTCCCTTCAAACTTATCCAGGCGGCGACTTCAATCAACAGAAATGCGCTTGGTATTTCTCCAAAGAAGAGCAAACTGCGGAGTAATACCGCGACTGGGCGGCTTCGAGATGTCCGCAATCCCAAACCTGGCTTATTCAGATTCAATTCCAAAATTTTCTCCTCGATTCCCTCAGAAAGGAAACACTCTGCTTCTCTCCCGACTGGAAGGAATTTGTGTGGTATTGCAGAAGGGGATGGACTGCCGGTAACCCCCCCTCCAACTTCGACGGACTATACAAACCTGGTGGGGCACAACTCATTGAAGGCCACATTTGCTCTCGCGCGTCAGCAAATATTCCTGAGATCAGGATGGAAGAGGTCTAGCAGAAGTTGAGCGAAAGCGATGTTTTGTATAATGGAAATAGAAAGGCAACCCAATCTGTGTTTGTGGACGAGAGTGCGGTAGAGTCATTAGGGTATTGGCTCCCGGGAAGGCTCTTCATTGATGTTTTCCCTCTTAAGAACCCCTGAATATAAATAGATTTAGTGTTTTAATAGTTTATTACGATGGTTTTATCACATAGCTACTTCATTTAAGTAATACGATGCTTTAAAATAGTTAGTAGTATAAGTTAAAATTGATTATTAATTAGATTATAAATCTACTTAACGTAATTAAATTAGATTTAATTTCGATTTATAGGTCTCTTGTTTAAATTAGATTAATTAAAACTTATAACCTAAATAGATAGAATAATAAAAATAATTAACCTAGATAGTTAGATTGATTAAAACTATTAACCTAAAGAGTTAGAACAATTGATGTTATTAATCTGAAGAGTTAGAATAATTAAAAGTATTAACCAAAATAGAAAATAGCTAGAACAATAAAAACTATTAATCTAAATATTTAGAACAATTAAAAGTGTTAACCTAAGGAGTTAGAATAATTAAAACTATTAACTTATCTAGTTGGAACAATTAACTCTAGTTGTTATATAAACTTAGAAGGTATAAAACTATCTACTACTACTTTGTATATATATAGAGTATATAGTAGCCTCTTTAAGATATTCTTTAGTTAAACCTCTCTTCTTTTAAGAGATTTATAAGGCGGATATATAAGGAAAGAGAAATAAAGGAGAGAAGATACGAGATTGAAAATTGAAAAGAATGTAACTTAAAATAAGACTTATGGAAAAACCCACTTCGATGTAAATGACCTCTTATAATAAGGTTTCTTTCTAGGTTATTTTCTGGTGGCCAGAGCTAGATTCATTTATTATAAATACGAAAGATAAATTCACCCCTAAAATCTACACACAGCAAATCTACACAATATTTGTTTCTTTCTAACATTGAATTCTTCTTCCTCTCGAAAACTAGAACCCAAGCAACTTAGGTAAGGCTTAGCAGAGTAAATACCCTAAAACAATAAGCAAACTTACAGACGATGCATGAGGCATGCGTTACGTACCCATTATAAATACAGTCTGTATAAAGTTTGACTTGTTAATGTCTTTCACTGGGTATGACTACCCAAGCGAGCTACGTTCTGAAAGCATTTTGAAAATATAGAAAGAATTTAGTAGTCCCTGGTTAGGTCTAGGGGTGCAGGTTAAAGTCGGCATAGCTTTTAGGAATGTATAATGTTCCATAGTTTCTTTAACTACAATTTCTTAAGTAATTACTCACCTCTCTCTGCTACGAGAAGAAGTGCTTTCAGTTTGTGAATACAGGTTTGTAATATATCGGCCTCCTACTCCTAGAAGTGAATATGGGATGGAAAGGGTAGTTATAGTTATAGTAAGCAGAAGTGATTTTAGTAGCTTGTAATTGAGGCAACCGCTAACACAAATTCAGCTTAGTCTACTTTTGGGCTTGTATTTATTGACAATCCCAAAAACTCATCCAACAATATACTCAAACAGAATCAAACAACCTGGCACAATACAGCGCCGTCACCTCCAAAGATAAAGGATCGCCCTTTGCACTATTCTCATATTATTCCCTTACCATGCGATCTCCCTGGATGGGATATCCGTCAAAAAAAAGCACTAATTGCTTCTGGAACAATCAGACCTCCTGGACCCCCTGGTATGTATAGTCTACGTAATAACTCTATTAATGTTGACACTTCTATAGTGGACTATCTTAGCAAGTTTCCTGGAGAACTACTCTTGAAGATATTGAAGGAGTGCACGCCTGAGTATGAAACGGAAGGTCTTTCTTGGTTGATTTACTCTTTATGTGCTGGACTAGCATGCAAAAGAATCTACAATCTCCACTTTTCGTTGTGGGGGAAAATCAACCTCAAAGAGCAAGCGTATGGTTCGGTACACTACGATCCCCAATTTATTTATGGACGATGGCAGGTTTCCTGTTTGCCAGGGGTATGCACAGAGGAATGCTATTCCGTTTCTAGATACTACAGAAACCGGATCTACAGCCTCATACACGACTGGTTTATTGCTGGAGGATACGAAAAGCGGCCTGGTTTTGCGGGTTGTAGATACAGAAAGATTCGAGATACATCAGTACCAAAGCCAAAAAGGAAGAGAAATAGAGGCCGCAGAAGATGAATTGAACCACGGTACTGGAGGTGGTGGGACGAATTTCAAGGGTGATTGACAGATTTTGATACAGAAATTCAATCAAACATGGGACTTATCATTCATAAGATACACTGAATACGGCTTAGTTCATGGAGCACTTCAGCCCTTTTAAAAAGCACATGTTACAAAACGTTAACCGCGCTCATGTCCAGAAGCTAGAACATATGAACATTCCAGTCTCGGCGATCGTTTTGGATCCTCACGAAAAATCCGTTCTTGAATAATAATATGACTTTGAAATATGAAGAGGATAGCCGATCGCTATATATCACTTCCACGCGACCTTCCGAAAAGGAATAGCAAGCGGCCACGAAGGATGTACCACTCGAATACCAAGACAATTGTAGTCTTGACTCTCGAATTGCCAATTCATATAGGCTGTCTTTAGGAGGCCAAATTAGCACACTTCCTGCAAATCTTGATGTGGCCTGCAAAGAGACGAATCCCAAAATTGAAACTTTCGAGCTTGCTATTTGCATTGTGGGTTTGCTTGGGTAGGCTACGTTGGAGGGGGAAGATGACAGACACCCTTGCAGTTATAGAAATATTCAATAGGAATGCCGAAGACACTGCATAACTTGGGGTCTATAATAATACTAGGGTACTTAAGGTTTCGGGACATAGGTAGTTGTTCCTGGAAAGTCACCTCTCAATCCACAACTGCTTCATTTCTTAATGAGAATATTAAAACTGTCATGAGACCATAATATGGTAGAAAGATAACGTTCAGCGCCCGCCACTTGATCATCAGCTGAGTCTTGGCTGGGCTTAGAATATAATCCGAACAGGAACTTGCCATCTCCAGCTTCCCGCAAAACGTGATATGAAAACAAAATTTGAAACTTCAACACAAGATTAACAAATGTGTGTTCCTTTTTCCTTTAACGATAATTGTCTCTCAGAAATAGGGCACAATGTCGTACACAGCCCCGTGGGAGAATCGCTACCCCCTCCCAGATGAGCTTCCAGGTTGGAATCTTGGCGAGGCGCGCTTGCATGGAGGAAGACCTGGTACGTACCGTCTCTCTCAACTGGCTGCCGACTTTATAAACTTAACTCTTACATTGATAGAATGCAATCTCATCAATCTCCCTGACGAAATTCTTTCGCAAATCATCCACCACTTGTCCAAAATCGACATGGGAAGTCTTTACTCGTTATGTTTTGGCTTAACCTGTAAGACTGTGTATGGTCTTCATCGAAAGAAATATGGAAAGATGGATATTTATTCCTACGATTATAGGGCTGATATTGGAGGATCTCCGATCGACTATTTGTTGACAAACTGGTTCGCTAGGCAGGGGTATTTTCGGGCTGGGGTCCAGAGCAAGTTTGAGCGTAAGGATACGAAGAAGAAGAAGGCAAAAAGGGTTTTGTCAAGAATGTTTTGAAAACATTGTTGGCGATATGGAGCTTTTTCTGTGGGGGTAATGTTCGTTTGTGGGATTTGGGGGCGTTATGATGAACTGTTCATCTCTTTTGGCTGAACTTGGGTATCGGGGGCGCTGGCGTACAATGGATACAAGACCCATAAGCTAGTCCTAATATTGAATGAGATTGTAAAACTGGAGTGGGACTCTGCTGAGTTACTATGACTCCTAGGAGGAGTCCTAGGAGAAGACAAACTGTATTTTTCTCCTATAGTGCTTCTTAAAAGGTCGGAGCGATTTTTTATTTTCTTGAGATTTCTGTGTTCCTTGTCCCCTTGGGGGTGGAAATCTAACCTCCTGGTTCTAAGTTAATGCTGCACTCTCTGAACCTGATATCCGTGGTCTTTCCTAGGCGCATGTCCAGCCAGAACAGTCAGCATTTATTTTCTAGACAGTATACCCACCCTTCAGTCGTCGAATAAAAATGAACTGGAAAAATCAGCCGATAGATGGAATTATGAATTCAGAGACAGCTCCCAAAACAAGTGCACTGTCTCCAAATCAGTCGAGACTTCGTCTAATGAGTATGCACATTCATTTTCATGTGTGTAGTGACGGGATTTCTTGCATAATTTCCTTCAAACCGCGCCACCTAGAATAACCGAGAAGTTCTCATCTTGATGGCTGAAGGGTAATGCCAGACAGTGAGGAGAATAAGGAAGTAATAAGTGGATGAAGTCAAGTGTCACGTATTGAAAACTGGAAAACTTAAATCCTTCCAAACCTTCTTGAGAAAGAACGCTATCAGCTCCTCGGGAAGCAGAAATAAGAGAAAATTACACCAATCGCGCTCTTGAAGAGACAACTCCTCAACTCCTCAACTCCGCGAAACAAAACATGACCAAAGTCAAATCACATCAAACAACGCCTTTGCCCTTGAGAGTAAATCAATCAGCATTCAATCTAATATTTATCTTTAAATGGGGGCACCAAGTAGAGTAAAAATGAGGTCTGCGGAAAGCTTCCACCAACCACGATAGCTTTTCAGGTATTTAACAATCCCCACCAACTGCATGATTCTTAACAAAACCGATTTATATGGGTGATATTAGCATTGCCTGACTCTTGTAATGTAGAACTCAATGCCCTTCAGACCGTAAAAAGTGGAAGCATCGATTTCTCTGCGATTGGCCTGAGGTAATGAAATACCAAGCTCTTCTCTAAGGCGGAAAACTACCAGCAGGAACAATAAAGGTTTCATGTAGGGAATCGTTAATTGATCTATCTCAAATATTGGTCACCTAGAACCATATCTATGTAGAAGACTCATCAACAAACATATCACAGATGCTCCATCCGTGTTCATGTGAACAGCTGCCACATCAAAAAAAGCCTCAAATAATTTTTGCTCGCAGCCCCAGCCGAGAACGCCAGCCATGCAAACCCACTCATCCATCCTTCCTTCCATTCGTCCACACATGAAGCTCTTGTTTATATCATCCCCACGCTCGGAATCGCATTCAACAGATACACATTTATCGAGGTGCCATACTTCACTTAGCAACAGCCGCGCTCAATACCTGCGTTCTGAAGAATCCTCCCTTGGTTCGCTCAATCACCTGCTGGTATACACTACTTGGTGGGTGGTTCATCACAACTGTTCCCTCCTTGTAATCGATCTTGGCATCAACTCTGGTATCTCTGATCAAGTTGACGATCCATTTCTCACCCTCGTCCTGGTTCAAGCCTAATCTTGCGCTCAAATCCTTGATATCGATACGTTGGTGGATCTTGCAGTAGCTCTCTGAGATGAGATGACGTGCTGCCTCTACGAATGAGTCGGATGTGGCCATGAGGAAGAAATCGGAACGGAGAACCTCCTCGGCCTCGGAGAGCTTCTTCTGTGCCTCCTCGAAATCGAAGTCGATGTAAAGGGCCTTGATGAAATCTGTGACGGGGTCGCTGTATTCGTAGTTCTCCTGGCGAACGAACTTGATAATCTCCTTCAATTGCTTCTGGTATTGTCCAGTATTGCGTGTTCGGCTTCGGTTGGTGATGACAGCTGCGGTAAGATATCTAAGGATCCAAGGGCAGGCGGTTTGAATGGTGTTGATGAATGGTGCGGAGAAGAAGAGCTCGCATATGGTGTCGCGGGCTGGTTCGTAGTTGAAGAATGGGAACAGAGCCCAGTGGATGAGCCATGTGCGGTGAGTGAGTTGTGCGAGAGGGTTGTTGAAGAGTTTTGTGTCGATCGATTCCTTGACCTTGGTCACTTCCTCCATTGCTGCCTCCCAGTTGGTGGTGAGAATCTCAGATGCCAACTTTCCCCATGTTGCTGCTGAAACCTTGTCATTATCGGTAGAGAGGACTCGGAATTGGTAGAGAAGTTCGGATGCGGCAGCGTAGTTTCCGCAGCTGTATTGGAAGTTTCCGAAGTCGTAGAGAACGTTGACTTCCTCGATATTGACCTTTTTCCTTATTAGTGCCTTGCCCCAACATCTCAATACTACCCACTCACATCGTGCTCCTTCTTCAAGAATTCCAAATTTGCCACTTTGTCACTTCGAAGTCCAGTAACAACGTCTTCTCTTCCAAGCAAGTCGGTAATCTTCTCACTCTCATCCTGGTATTTCTCCAAACGATCCAAAACTTGCTGTCTCTGGGCCGCATATTCCTTTGGTGCTTCCTGAAGACCCTCCATGTCACAATAAAGCTGTGCAACGTAATCCGTCATGTTGGTCTTCTTGAGGAGTTCGAATTTCGCCTTGATGATGGCTGGAGAGGTCTCCTCATCTTGTTCTTGTTCGACAAATTGCAAGAGGGGAAATATTAAATGGCGATCGAGATGGGTGATGAGCTTGGGGAGGAGGTCGTAATCTTTGGCGACCTCTTCGGGGGTTTTGCTTGCGTCCGCCATGATTGCGAGTTGCGCAAGTCGTATGTCGGAGACTTGAAGAAGCTTGAAGGCGTCGTCGTCGCGGGGGGTTCCTCCAAATTCTTTCCATTGTGTGCGCGGCCCCGCCAAAAATACGGCTAAACCCCGTTTGGGGCTAGCGTCGTGCTCCATTATTTTGGCAGCCTTGCGAACCCAAGGCTCATTCTATACAACACCAAAGAAAAGGTACCTCCTCACCCAACACCCATCCACCTCCAACATCCCACCAAATCTCACAATGTCCCTCCCTTTCCTCCAATCTCGCGCTCTCCCGCGCGCCTCGACTATCCGACAATTCATTCGCTACTCTTCAACCTCAGCACCAAAACCATACCAAGTCATCCTCTCCCGTTCAAATCAACTACCCGTCTACCAAGAAACGAAAGCAGGAGGCAACAAGCTACAAACCAAGATCAAGAACATCACAGGGGATATCCAGGAACTAAGGGCAGATCTGCTGAAGTTGTTAGAGGTGGAGGATAACAGGGAGGTGCGGATCAAGCCAGTCGTTGAGGGGCAGATTATTGTCAAGGTATTTTTAAGGAGTTTTTATTTGGCTTTTTGGCTTGGGAAGAGGGGTTCGCGGGGTGGTTGGAATAGCAAACAGCTCTTGGGAGCTATGGGAATCTAAGACCTAAGACGGTACCACTTACCCATTCAAGATTGCACCAATTGGCAGAATTGGTTAGCTTGAGTGGAAGGAGCTTAAGCTTGGTCGTGCAACACTTCTTGGAGTTCCAATACCCACCAGAAACCCGCCTCGCCCTCTATAGCGAACCCCCCTTTCCTTTTGTGCTTTTCCAACAAGCTCACAAAACCTAAATAACTAACACAAAATAACAGGGCCACAAAAGATTCGAAATCAACAAATACTTCGAAGAAAACAACGTAGGGGTCAAGCAGGCGATAGACACATTATAATCTCGACAGGAAATAGGAAAGGAAGTGTATGATAAGATAGCATAGTCTGGGAGGTGTGGGAATCCCCATGGTTCGAGTGGGAATTTCGATGTACGGCGTTACTTGTACTCTTATACAATGTACGATTGTTTACTATTTCAGACATGGAAAGTTGAGAGACTGAATGGTTGGTTTGTTGCTTTTTCCCTTATTAGTCACTTTGTGTCGTGATCTCAATACATTCAACCTACCAGAGCAACAGGGAGAAGAATTTCGCAAGTCCCAAAGGCTCTGCAAAAGAATTCACCGAATCAGCAACGAGCAAACGGGGCTATCGTCGAACTACTAAAGGAGAAAATGTTAGCAAAGAAGGCGCATAGTGCAATGTTTCTAGCTTCTGTCTACTAGAGTATATCGTACTTGCCTCTAGAATATGAGGACGACAAAGAGGTTTAAGGTAAACTAATTCATTCTCTAGCCATTGGTTTCACTAGAGATTGTCGCAGGAATGCTCACCAAATGTGAAAATAGGTCCTGAAATTTCATAGGTTCGAATATTAGTGAGTTTTACACTAGGAATACCAGGAAGGTAGTTTTCCTCGGTGTCTCGGAAAACAATAGAGTGAGATGAGAGAACCATGAACACCAAAATGAAGAGCAAGTACTCAAGCAGCGAAGCGAAAAGGTGTTATTTATTAACAATATTGGTATAGTATGGAATGCGCGCGAAACACATTTCGGAAGCATTCTATATCAGACGTCTTCCTGTAAAGTTGAAGAAGAATCTTAATTTAGCGCAGACGTTAGTGGACATGACACGGGGAGTTCCTGCGAATTGAGGCTCCCTCTGCCCCTCACCTTAGAATGAAAGTCGATATCTGACCAATGTATTTTACGAACAGAAAAAACTCCTATTACACGTTATGATATGTTCTAAGCTAGAAATGGCACAGAAAACAGATCAATGGCGAAAGAATGGGAAATCGCGGATCGTCGGGTAGCGAGAAAGAGACCACAGAAACTGGAGGAATTCTTTGGTTCTCAGTATAGAAACACTGCCTCAATTCCGGGATGGGTTTCTACACTAGGAAAAGCCCATAATGTCAATAACGGAGCTCCACTCGAGGATACCAATCCTCACACCATATGTGTCAGATGGAGAGTATCAGTGAAGGTTGTGAGAGTATTACTATCGAATATTTTCTTACTGTCGTTGGGAAGTCTCACCTTTGTAGCTTGATATTTTGCGTTTCAGAGGAGTGTTGGGAAAGGGTGAAAAGAGCAAGGAGGCTTGGAGATAAGTAATGTTCACCTTCCACCCATCCCTTGAACAGGTTGTATGATCAAATCTGGGATTTGTCGTCAAGCATTGGCCTGATGAGAGAGATATTATGACCTAGATTAGGAATCTGAAGTCATCTTCGGATAAGAGAGTTGGGCAGTACTACATGGATAGTATGAAAACATCACATTTTTGGATAAATTCCGAGTTAGTTTACAGTAATCGGCTATCTCATCCTGGTAAAAAGATTCATCCTCTCCCAATTTTCTACACCCCAAAAGCCTCCGAACAGGAAGGGACAGTCCTTATGCTTAAACCGCACTGCACCAACACCTATGTGTTTTTATGAAATCTCCACGGTATGAATCCTCTTAATGGATCTCGGGTATTCGCGTAGACTCTCTTCAGCTATTCCTTTTGTGGAATTTCCCCAGAAGCTGAAGTCCTGAGGCAGGCTGTTACGTGGGGGTGGCTCAATATTGGACCTTGTAATCCCAACACCTCAGCCTTTTTAGATGCGAGGCGGATTTACGAACCATCTTCTGAAGTATATACTGAGCTGTGAGTAGATTCGACAGACCGTGCTATCAGTGTCCAAGATATTCCGGGCTCTTTGCGCAAGACCATAAAGGATCAAAACCCCCACAACCCACAAGCACAGCAAGAATGGCTGAACTGTTTGGAATAGTGGGAAGCGCCGTCGGGGTGATTTCACTAGGATTAACAGCCTGCAATGGTCTCATCAAATACTACTCTTCCTACAAAGACAGCAAGGGGAGTGTCTCGAAAATTGTCACATCCCTAGAAGGCCTTGTGGCAACTATGGAACAACTGGAGGATCTACGCCTCGCGGAATGCTTTCCTCCAGAGCAAGTTCACAATGTTAACGCAAGGGTATTAGACTGCAAGGATAGTATGGACGAGCTTGACGAGGAGCTGAAGAAATTCAACATGTATAATCTGACTCCCGAAGTTGGCTCACACAGAGCTGGTCTTCGTGACGCTTTACGGGAACAACGAGGTCGTCTCCTATATCCCTTTCGAGAGAGCACCCTGATGAAATTGAAAGAGTCAGTCAACGATATCACCGAGAACCTCAATCTAGCAATTCAAAGTTTGCACCTGTAAGTCTGCGGAGAGTATCTTATACCGCAAGTCAGTGTTAATTATGCTATTTCAGATCAAGTGTGCCCATGATAAAAGAGAAGCTAGATTCTATTTCAGATTCTCTGAATGGAGTAAGTGAGCTTGTGATAGATCATGAAGGTTAGATCTCACAGTTTTTCTTTTAACCCAAAGACTGACATCGACAGCCGGGAAACGAAACGCCATACTTGAATGGTTCTCAGCAATTGACTGCCACACGAAGCAGGCAGAAATATTAGCACGACATGAAAAGCAAACCGGCAGGTGGCTATTGGAAACACGAGAGTTCGAACACTGGATGGGTGAGAAGGGAGGAGTATTGTGGGGAACTGGAGGCCGTAAGTTTCTGCAGAAACGCAAGCTCCATATCAAAAGCTGAATGTTGTTTTCTAGCCGGGGTTGGGAAAACAGTCCTTTCGTTCGTATTTGGCGTTGGGTGGTCATCATGAACTTTCTAACTGTGTTCAGATCTGTCGTCATAAACCACATACAAGAAAAAACTCGTGGCACAGATTCCGCTGTGGCATTTGTGTATTGCACCTACGCGGAAAGGAATTCACAAAGGTTAGGCCAGATACTAGGTAGTCTCATTCAACAACTCCTTCAGCATCCCCGCAACGCAACCCTACCGTTTAAAGTATCAAAACTCTACCTCAAGTACACGAAAACAAAAACTCGTCCTCTTGATCACGATCTCGAAGTCCTACTCAGATATTTGATCTCATACTTTAAGGAAGTTCATATCATCATCGACGCATTAGACGAGTGCGATGAGAGCACGAGCACCACGCGCCGTCTTATTCATACACTGGGAAAGCTGGATTCTCGTGTGCGTATCTTCTATACATCTCGTTACACTGGAGAAGGGAGAGATGAGCAAATGCCTGTTGGAGCTAGACGAATCAAAATCAGCGGACGGGAAGAGGATATTCGAAAATATCTCTGGTCCCAGATCCAGACAGAAAGTAACTTGATGCGGTTATGTGAGCAACAAAAAGGTCTCGCCGACATGATTATTGATGAAATTTCACTTAGAGCGGATGGAATGTAAGTAAAGGTGCTGTTGGAGAAAGCGTATCATCTTAACGTGACTTTAGGTTCCTTCTTGCCCATTTTCATATCAGGTTTCTTGCCACGAAACTCCGAGTAAAGCATTTATTGAGTGCTTTGAGGATACTCCCTGGGCAATTAGACGTTTTATATCACGAGACACTGAAGAGAATTCGAAAGGGGCAAGATACAGACAAAGCAAACCTTGCTATGCGTGTCTTGCAGTGGATTGTTTTTACTTCCAGACCATTAAACATCCAAGAACTGCGGCACGCGCTTTCTGCAATGGAACTTGACGATGAGGACAACACTTTCGATATGAACGATTTATATCCCGTAGATCTTTTGATAAATATCTGCTGTGGCTTAGTGTTTATTGATGAGAGTAATACTGTTCGTCTGGTACACCATAGTGTCCAGGAATACCTCATGAAGAGGCGACATGCTTTAGCTCCTCATGGAGAGGCAGAAATACGAAAATCTTGTGCGAGGTACCTCTCGATGGTCTCTGCCCTGGATTTTGAGCCGGAAGATGAAGCTGGAGATCTGCAAAAAGAGGAAACGCGTTTCTCACAAGTTCTACAGCAGCTTCCTCTTTTACACTACTCCTGCAAATTATGGATGGATCTCCTCAATCCCATTAACCAGAGGCCGTCTATACAACCAAACGAGATCCTAGACTTCATTTCTCAACAAGACTCGAGAAGTTTTGCTTTGGTGATATGCGATGCGTTGTTCTTCCCGAAAGAAAACAGGTTACTTGAAATGGTTACTCAGAGCAGACGAATCGAAAAGGCCCTAAAGATCGCAAATTGTTTTTCATTTAATCCTTTGGCAAGAAATCTTCCTACTCTGTTGAAGACAGCCATATTCGATCTCCCTATGTTGACAGAGTTAGTACTAAATGATGGAGCAAACGTCGACGAGACCAGTCACAGAGGGCTGACCGCTTTGCATGCTGCAGCCTTCAATGGCAGCCGTGGAGTACTTGAGTGCCTGTTAGCGAGAAACGCTCGAGTCGACCAGTTATGTGACAGCAATTGGGGATGCGGTTGGACAGCTCTTCATTTGGCCTCTACGCAAGATTCCCACGTCGTAATCAAAAAATTAATACAGGTAAATAGTACGAACACAAAAGATTCTGTTGGAAGGACGCCACTTCTTGTCGCAGCACGGTGGTCCTACTATGGTATTGCCTTTCTTCACGAAACCAAAGATTACCTCCGAGTTGTTGCAGATCTCGCAATAAATTCTGCGAATATCCACGCAAAAGATTCGAACGGCCATAATGCACTGTCTTGGCCCACTGCAACAATTATCGAGAACCACCTACTCAATATGGGGGTGACACGGACTGACCACGACCAGTCATCTTGCATAATTGGATACCCTATCTTTCTTGATCTGTACATCGAATATGCCCTTCTGACGCTGAACCAAAATACCCAGTTACCAGCAGATGATGAAGCCCTTACCCTCTGGCTCTCAGACTTATCCGAACTCGCCGAGTATCCATGTGTTCCACGGTCGCAAAGATATCTCAATCTGGCTCAATTCAGAGACACTATATTCTTAGTAAGAGCTCTCTGTCCCTAGAAGAGGGTTTGATTAACAAAAGACAGGTTCCTTCTTCGTTGTTTCCGGGGTTTCCAAAGGCGCTCCAACAAGCGATACCAAAAGAAGAATTGCCTGGTGCTTCTGAAATGGATACGACTGTTATATCATACACCTTTCTTTTGAAGAGTAATGGAAAGGCTATTTTGTTCAAACAACCAAATATAGAACCGCCCATACCTAGTTAACGCAATGATCAAGTACTAGAAACTCCATATCATCTCATGGCTCGACGTTATATAGCAATCATATTTTCCCCCACTTCTTTATATTCATCGGGGGTAGTTTCTCTTAGCCCCTGTAATTAAGAATTAAAACGGGGGAAACGGAAAACAGAGCGGTGTATGGTAAAGGGGCGAAGGCGCTGGTTGAGACACGAGAAGGTATTTAATGTGAGAATAAAGAATCGTCGTTTTTACTTCGAAAGTGAAGAATACTTAGGAAGTAATAAACAATTGGAAGTATAGAGTTCAAGTCGTGTGACTCTTATCAAATAGAATAGGTCGCACTCGTGAGACTCTGATCGCCACTCGCCATACCCACGAGGGCACATCCGAGGTCTGCTGTCTGGCTTGGTGTTGGCTTCCCACCGCTAGATAAGGTTCAACCTAATAGAGTAACTCCCTCACTCACTTATATTTCCTCTACTCGTAGTGTTTATAATCTCAACAAACTAACGGATTCCTAGGCTAGGAATTGTGTGAAAGAAGAGTTCGACAGCAAAAGTTCTACAACAGTAACTGCCTCAGTAACAGGAAAGTCTAAAGAGTTAATAACTGAGGCAGACGTGATAATATTAAACCAAACAAACTTCGAACCCAGAGTTGTCGCCTCCCTGCTCTTTGTCAAGAAATTCAAGGATGAGCATTTTACGAATATCGTCTCAATTCGTCTGTGTTGAATATCTATAGTAGCTCGGGGTGTCGTGATGATAGCCAAAATGGGGTGTCAGTGAGAGCAGCAAGTAAACGAAATGAAGATAAATACGGCAACAGTATACGCTTTTGAAAATGTAATATAAAAATGACTATCCACCTACTACAATCAGTCTGTCATGCATACACCATAAACGATACCAATGGCAGATGTTCTCTCGATAGACTCAATATTCTCATTCTCGCTTTCCTTCATTCTCCACTCCCTCTCTCTCCTCTAAAAAGAATAAAGTAATAAAATTAAGTCGTACCTATCTACTAAAGTCTTTTCTCTCACGTAAGTAGGGAGCCAATTCGACAGTAAAATAATTCTCGGTAGTAAAGATAACTTATTAAAGTAATAGACTTTTTTAACCGATGAAACCTAAAGGCTAGTTATTCTTATTTCTCTCTTACCTCTATCGACTAGATATAGCATCCTAGATGTATAAAAGGTCGTTTACTACTAAATCGTAAATCGTAAAACTTAAAAGAGAGATAGAGGTTAAAAGCTTTCAGATCTTAAAATTATTCCTACTATTATTTCTATACTACTCTAACTCTTTTTTCTTCCCTATTTCTTTCTCTTCTCTTCCTTCCTTCTTTAAGTAAATATTTACTTCTCGTTTATAAATTTTAAGCTCTTTCCTAAAGAGGAAAAGGGGTTATATTATAACTATAACCTTTTTACTTCTCTAGGCTTCTTAGTCATTTCTCTCTTCTAAAGGTAAAAAGTAGAGTTTAAAAGAAAAGAAAGAGGAGGTAAAAAGAGAGGGGAGGTGAGAAGAGAGAGAATTGAGAAGTAGGGGGGGGGGGGGGGAAAGGGGGGAAATCCTACAGAAAATACGGAGCCATGCTATACGTTTCAATATCCCCAATATCTTATGATAGCAGTTTAAGCTTATATCCCACCAAATTTAAAGCGTCGGATATATAGAAAGTTTAGAGTTGCAAAGACTGGGCCATGAACCGTCAACCGGAAATGCTGGTCGACGATCCAAACATGCTTGGTGTTTCGTCCTCGGACCTCCTCTAACTGTGGCAATACCTATCTCCTGTCCAATCAGCCTCTGACCAGCGGATGGGAAAAACTCACGTCAATATAAAAATCGTCTCTGACCTTCTGGTCGAGTTACGACTGGTCGTGGGACAGAGGCGTGGCATGTTTTGCTTCCGCTTAGTGTCTGTACTACTCGCTAGCGGGTGCCTGAGTTTGTCGGGATTTTAGCTCGACCGGGATGAAAAAGGGGTTCAATCACATGATGCTCCTTGAGAAAGATCATTTGGCCCTGCGTCTCCCCAGAATTAATAGTCGTGAATAGCTGTATATCAGGCGAGTTGGTGTTGTGACATGAAAGCCAAGGTCTCTCAAAATTCCATTGGGCCAATTGCACGGCATGAGTCACTTCAAGTTCTGAATACCTTCTTATGATTCTCTTTTCCTTGTCAACAAAATTCCAAAACCTTTCCTTTGAAATTGTCTGCTCTCCCAAATTGCTCTTTGAAGACGATAAGTTCAATCGAAACACTCTCGCCATGGCTTCCTCCCGTCCAATCCAGTCTGTCTCAACTTTGGACCTCTACAACCGCTGGGCTGAGGTAAGCCATTTTGTCAATTGTAATTCCAGATTTCGATTTCAGAAATTCCAATTCCAAACTTCTACAACAAGAATATCACTAACTCACCCCCAGGTCTACGACACAGACGGCAACATCCTCCAATCAATCGACGACCACGAACTCCCATCTCTCCTATCCCAAGCCCTCACCACCCTCTCATCAAATAACCCATCATCATCCGCAATCACAATCACAGAACTCGGCTGCGGAACAGGCCGCAACACCCTCAAACTCCTCTCCCCCACCCCACCCCTCACCATATCCAAAATAAACGCCCTAGACCTCTCCCCCTCCATGCTCACCCTCGCCTCGCAACGCACCAACTCCCTCCTACCCACCCTCCCCCTATCACCAAAAGGCATCCTGAATTTCCAAGAATTCAACGCCTTCTCACCCCCCCAAGTCCTACAACAAGAACTACAAAGAACAGCAGATCTGGTCCTCTCAACTTTAGTCTTAGAACATCTCCCTCTCTCGCTTTTTTTCCAAACTTGTAGGGGGTTCTTGAAGAAAGGGGGTGTGTTGGTGATGAGTAATATGCATGCTGAGATGGGGAGGAAGAGTCAAGCGGGATTTCTGGATATAGAGGGGGGAACGAAAGTTCAGGGGGAGAGTTTTAATTATGAGGTTGAGGAGGTTTTGAAGGTTGCTGGGGAGGAGGGGTTTAGTGTTTTAGGAGAGATGAAGGAGAGGGGGGTTGAGGAGGGGGATTTGGGAGGTGTTGTTGGGGAGCGGGGGAGGAAGTGGGTTGGGGTTAGGGTTTGGTTTGGGGGTGTTTTTAGGTTGGGAGGGTGAGTGGGAAGTGGTAAGTGAGGAGACAGTTGTGGTTGTGTGACTTGAATTGGGTAGAGACCAACAAAGTTCAGACGAGTTCAAAGGCTTGATCTATCTACACGCATAATCTTGCACCAAAAATCGAGTTGTTAATGAAGAGTCTGTCAGATTCGCACCTGCTTACCTTGCTCCTTGTTCATCCATCTAGCATAATCGAACTTCATTGTCCCATGTTTGTATCCTCCTGATTCTTCTTTCCATCATCCTATCAGGTTAGAAGAATTAGAGAGCAAGACAGGTACGATAGTACGATCTTGAAGCATCCAAGGGCTGCCACCATTGCACGGTGTTGCTATTAGGTGTTGTTGCTGTGAAATCATCGACCTCAGGCTTTTTCCACATACCAAAACAATGCATCGAGAGTAGGCATTCCGTTTGCTACGGCGCTGACATTATTTATTTATAATTCAACGCGCTTTCGCGGGGAAAAAGAGAAGGTTCTTCCAAAGTTTGTGGTGGTTTTCTGCTTCGTATCTAAGCTCTTGTAAATAGGCGAGAAGTGCGGGAGGAAGTTCGTGAGATGAATAGTAGATTGATGGGCAACAAGGATATCAAAGTTTTCGTTACGAATCAAAAAGTAACCAAGTCCCCAGACACCAGTGAAATAGAAAGAAAACAACCCTTCCTGCCAAAAAACTAAAAAAAAATGTAGTCAAATGCACATGATCCCCCACCCCGCCATTACCTCCACCACCAAACACCCATGACACACCTCTTTTCCCAATTCTCAAGCCTCGCACGCCCCTATACTTGTTCCTTAAGACTTAAGATTCAGATACTCCTCACCCTCAGTACAAGTCGTCTTAACAGTCCAAGCCCAAAGCTCATCCTGATTCTCAACATCATAACTGGCAACACTACTCTTGATCTCCTTCCTGCCCTCAAAATAAGCCGCAGTCTTCCCCTCAGTCTCTTGACTCGTTGCAACCCATGCAAGGTTCGCACCGCTCTCAGCCGGGCTCTTCACGTTCTCACTCTTAATAAGGAACCTCACGACCCCCAAAATATGCGGCAAAACTCTGAACCACAAGAATTTCAGAACGGGAGGGTATTCACGGGCTAATCCGGTACCGGGCATGAGACCTGGGTCGAAAGCGTTGATGGTGATTTGAGAATTCTTCTCTTTGAGATGTCGGGCGACGGCGTAGGCCCAGATTACGTTGCAGAGTTTGGAGGTTGCGTAGCGTTGTCTTCCTTCATTCTTCGCGGCTTCGGCGTCTGGGTGAGCGAGTTCTTCGGCGGTGGTGTACTTTGCATCTGGAACGCCAGTTTTCTGAGCAGGATCGTGGGTTCCGGAGGAAGTGATTACCACTCGAGCTTTGGGTGAGAGGAAAGGCGTTAGGAGATGGAACAGAAGAGCGTGACCTAGGTGGTTGGTGGCAAATGTTGCTTCATAGCCTTCTTCGGTTGTTCGCATCTCGGCGGGAAATTGAATACCTGCATTGAGAAGAAGGATTGCTATTGGGGGATATCCTAGACCGGCCCAATTCTTGGCGTAGGCGCGAACATTGGATGTTGAGGAAAGATCTAGAGGGAGGAAGGAGACGTTCTTTTGGCCCAGTGTTCTATTGAGTTTTTCCGCCGAGTGCTCTTTGTCGCTACGCGAGGATATGATTATACGGTAGTCTGGATATTGACGAGCAATATTGAGTGCAGCGTTGTAACCTAGTGATATCGTACCACCAGTAATGAGGACTGTTTGTTTGTACGACATTGTGAGATGGATGTTTGGTGTATCCGCGTTGAAGTTGGAAAAAAGTAAGACGGAAGTAAGAGGGTGGTTTAATTAAATAGTCCAGTCGTGTATCATTTACTCCAGTTGGATATGTAAGATGGACAAACGGCCAGAGGGGGGTGAATAGTTTATATAAAATAATAAGTTGTCGTTCTCCAAAGGCCGGCTGGCATCGTCACTTGATTGGTACAAAGGGTTGTAACAAAGGGAGATAATGTTGTAATCTCCGGGTGGGTTCCGAGGCTTAGGAAACATCATGAATAATGCCTGAAGCGTCAAACATGACAACTCGACAGTATGAAGCCCTATGGTGAGTAGTACAAAGTGGGTTGATCAGAATTTAGGCGGGAGTGAAACGACATAGTCGGTGTCGTTCGATTACAAGGCCGGCACCTGCTGTTCTTTGCCAAGTAACATGTACTAAAAAAACAAAGTCCGAATGTCCGGCTCCGCTTACACGGCACGACCAATAGAAGTGTCTAAACTACAGCACACTTGCCCCATCCGGTCTTGACAAAAGTTAAGAGCCCAGAACGAGTATATAAATCACTTCCAGTCCCACAATTAGCTCCGTTCGAAGGGCCTCTTGATTCATTCGAAAATAGGAGGCCATGCTAACTGTCTTGCTGCACCAGAAGAGTTCGAAACTCCGATTTCTTCCAATGGCCATTTGATGTACCGATGCCACCTCTCGTCAAGCCTTCGAGTGATCATGAAAAGCAATCTCGATGCTCGACCCTGCAAGTACCACGAGTGTTCAACTCTTGAAAGGATGATGCAATAATGAGCTAGGAGAATCAAAGCTCCAGGATCATAGACTTTCAACAAGTCCATGAAAGGAACTGGTACTCTCATGAGCCAGATACGGATAATATCCCATGTTGTGGCATTCTCCCCCATTGCCTGAAATGAGGATTTCGGAGTCAGTCTTACTTCTTTGAGAAATATTCAAGAGTGTTGGAGCATTTGTTGGGAGATTGTGACTCCCGGCACAACTGGAATAGGGAAATCTGCTCCGAGAATCTCACTTACCTGCATACAACAGAAGGCGTAAGCTAGTTCGTTCGAAGCAAGTTGGTATGACTTTTTTTTATGTTCATCCCACTGTATGTCACTTTGTCAGTCTTCGGCAGAGAAAAAGAGAATAGTAAGTCTGTTAGGGAATAGGAAACGGAGAATGGCTAGGTTGATAGATACCTAAGGTTTGTAGCCCCATTGTTTTAACTTGCAGGGAAAATCCAAGTGAGATTTTCCAACCGAGTAGAACAATTTCCAACTATCTGTTTGGGTCACACTATATTGTCCCAAGAAGTCGAAACAGTAAAGGCATTTATCTATTCGTGGGATTGAATAAAAAACGGACACAGTGGTAAATGCTGAACGTAAAAGTAGAACACTGTAAACTTACGTCGTCATGGGGAACAGAGAGAAAATAGTCGATTAGGGGTTGGTCGGAATATGGGGAGACATCGATCGGAAAGTCCCAAGCAGTGGCCAGATATCGTACTGGACCCTCTTCAATCTTGTCCCATACCTCACAAAGCATAGAGCATCCACCTCGAATGAAGAACAGCCATGATGGGAGGCCTTCGTACGAACTCCATCCCGACTTTTCAGCGCTTTCTTCGATGTGTTCGTTGCCGTCATCCATGAACAAGCGTTCATCCTGTTTCTCCGAAGCGAAGCAATTTATCACCAGAAGATGAGTGTGAAGAAAGACTGCTTCGCAGTTGTTTGTGTCTGGATTGGCCATGGCTGCCCGAAACAAAGGCATCCCAAGATCTTTATGATCCGCAGCTTGGGCTACCAGTTCTTGCTGGCGTTCTGGATTCAGATACGCGAGGTGAAGAGCGGAACATTCTAGTAGGGCGTGCATTAGAAATGGATGTTGATAGGCAAGTTGAGGTGCAAAAAGTTGCCACTGATAGGTCCGACAGTTAGCTTTTACGTCTATTTGTAGAAATTTGCAAGGGGGCAAAAGCTCTGGGAGTTTTGTTCTGGCTGTGCCAGCTTTCACTGGAATTGTACGAGACGGTCTAGAAGAATCAGAACTGCTATCCGGGATGCTCTCGAAGAATGAGAGAACCAAGTTTTTGATTCCCCTAAGTCTCGAACAATAATACATGCTGTCCGAACCTTCCCGAAAGTATAGATAATTTGTCGTTTGGAGAACAGAACTCGTGATACTTGCCAATGTGAACTGCGAGTTGATGATCTTGGGCATGTGAATTTGAAGGGTTCTCTTACCATCATTCTCATTTCGTTATCTGTAGAAATGCTCAAGCTAGTGCTTGCAATATAATGGTGAAGTAAAGGGTTGTTTGAGCTGTCGAGTAAATTTGAAAATTGAATAGCAGATAAAGGAGAAAGTGGTGCTTTGACTGCTTCGTTTGGCTCAAGACCTACCTAGATAATTTGGTTAGCAAAGGCTCATATCAAGAAGGGTTGTAGGGGGGAGTCCAGAAGATCAGGTTCCTTGTTTGAGAAGGGTGAGATAGTCAGTTTCTTGGTTGCCATAAACCTCCGCAAACAATATCCGTGAGTCCCTCAAGCCAACCACTACAATGGGAAATGAGAGTGCTGATGGAACAATGGCCGGTTTCCTTACTTCAACATCTTTCGGGCCGCTTTCGCAGCTGAAAGTAGAAACGCTTTTCTCGGTTTCGGTGACAGACGGTGTTCCCGTGAAATACCGGAGGAGATTGCCTTTGAAAAAGGTCTGAAGTGGCACTGGTTGCCAGTTGATATTCGGTTGTCCTCGTCGTCCATGGCTCGTAAGCCAATGGCTCTTCATACGCTTCTCCGTGGCGCAGAGATGGAGACATCCCTCCTCCTGACATTGAAAACCACTTTGAACGGGAAGGAGGGGCACTGGAAAGTCTTGTGGCGTCAAGCCTACCACACGCTCCTGCTCGGCGAGCTCAAATTTGGAGACATGCTGCATATAAGGCCTCCGACGCGACCGGGTTATGCGATGGATTTCTTTCAAGTGTCGGGCGATTGCATTTGGTTGAATGGCGTACTTGCAGCCAGTGCAAACGACGACTCGATAAGTTTCTAGATACTGTAAGAGCTCGGCTGGAATTGGATCCGTTGAGACCGCCGAGGCCGAAGCTCGAGGTTGGTTGTTTGTCAACGCCTTGGACATTTCCAATGAGGTAATTCAGGGAGAGTAAGATATGTAGCAAGGATTATGGAAGTGTGAATGTGTATAAATGGTATAGGCGGGATGGGTTTTGAGCACAAGAGGCTTTCGTGATCAGCGTCAGTTGAGGAGGTGTGGTTGAGTTCAATGAGGCTCACGAAATACAATAAAGCGGCATGACACTAACCTCAAGGTTATCGAAAAATATATGTTCAACAGGTGAGGCTGGTCAGCTGAACTGGATTTGATTTTTCCTTATTAACTCCAATTTATTTGGTTAGACCATCACAAGTTGTTTAAATAAGTGGGATGATTAAACCGACTCTCGCGTTTTTATCATTATGTCTGTGTCATTTACTTGTTTTAAACTATGGTCGTTTATTTTGATTAAGTTACCTGGTTCACATGAGTTAAAAAACTTCAAAGAATAAAGAAAACTTTCTTGTAAATTCAATTACGCTAACTTTAGTCATTCAATTTTGCTCATCTTAGTTTAATCAAACGCTAAGATCATTGAAAAAAACATCTATCCTAGTTATTAAGAACTACTTATCGAACTGTTCTCGTGCCGCCTTTATCATCTCACATCAGACATCTTGAAATAGCGGATTTAAGAGATAGCATCCCTCCGAGCCTCGGGCCGACATTACTAAGAAATCGTCAGCCCACCGGCCCGGGGATGGTGAGAAAAAAACCTGCCGATTTGAGGCACAGCCGCCCTACTGAAATTTCACCACTTCCACTACATCACGACGTATTCCGAGGCTAAATAAAGTCACAAAAATATAAGAAAAATTCTGATCAGTTCCTAGAGTGACCTAGAAGAAGTCTATCCAACATTATCAAGTGATTGTGGTTGCATCGAGAGTGTGCCTCAAATCAGCAGGTTTTTCTCACATGTAGGATTGCTTCTCTCAATAATGCGCGATACTCTTTTGAGAAGCGGACTTCCGTCAATTCAGCCTCAGTTGAGCGGAGCTTACTATCCGTGTTTTCAATTGCAGAGTCCCCATTGCTATTATATCTTGATCTCTCTTTTCCTGTCTTAACCTCCGGTTACACTATGAGCATTCCTTCTCTCCCAATTTAGCTATCTGGCGTTGTCAGTGTTTTGCGAGACCACTCTACCATGAGAGAAATCCGATATTCCAGATAGAAGCTGGCATTGGTTGACTGGCATGTATTTCCCCCCAGATTTCAGCCCTCCCTGTCCTGTGCTGTTGTTCCTCTCTCTTCCAAGCCGCGTTTGTGAGCATTGGGCGCGTATGGTTCTGTCTCTTTCCGTTCACCATAGCTAATTCAGGGAGTGGATGGTTAGCATGGGCTAGTTACAAACGCGGAAACGTTGGAGCCTTTTGGTGGATCTCGAATTGTGGAAAGAAAAGTCATCCCCACTTTGACGATCGCATCTTTCCTATTCCCCATCTCGAATATTCACGCGAACAAAGGTTCCAACCACCCGGGTCCATGAACTCCTCACAATTTTCAGACCATTGAACACTCGACACTGGAATCAAGTTCTGTATTCGTTTCGCATGGGAGATAGGTATCTTGTGAGTAGACGAGGCAATTCCACGGCAAATATGGTATACAAGGGACTCGTCTTTGAAATAAGAGCGTAGTTACATCTGCCTTCGACGGAGAATTAGTTGTCGATAGGAGTTTGCGGAGTTTTCGTCCCATTTCGATGTGATCGCCAAACCATATTATGCCCACCCGTGCCATGGGATCTGTCACTTCGCGTTTGTACCCTTCCAGGGACGGTTGTTCAATATTCGAACATCTCGTTTATTCCCTGGGACCACTTTACTCGCAACAATGACGAAGAACGAAACGAAAGCGATATCCGGGGCCACCTACCCCGCATACAATATTGATTCTCCATCCGAATCTCCACACACAAGCCACTTGGGTACGGGAGGATTTGTCTTTCGCGCCACTTGTTTCAATAACTCATGACATGCATACAAACTTCGTTTCAACGGCTATTACGGTCCGAAAAAGCGATTGAAGACTACGTCCTGGTTTCTCGCCACACCTCAAATAGCACCACTTCAGGTCGCATCTTCTAGTATGGCCTTTGTGGCCAATGTCCGGCTACCAGACCAATGACGGGGTTACATTTTTAGGAAGTAAGGATCAGCCGTCAAGTCAATAGTTCCTCATCAGGATCATTCTAGCGACTTCTTTCCAATCATGCTATGCAGTTGAACCTCTTTTCTCTGCGATAAGGCTCTCAAGAAAGGGTTGTTTTGAATCTCAATTCGTCGGAAATTATCCCGCCATAGACATACAATGGTTTTTGTAAAGGTATAGCTTGATATTCAGTAACTCGAGTAAAGGAATTCTGTGTCTTGATTCTTCACACTCGCTTTATGACGCCTGGGTAAGATCCCGTCATAGAACTTCCTATCTTACCCTTTCCATTTTGCTAACTCATTGTTCAAAGTCTTCTACTCTTCCCTTGGTTTCGGGGGTTTGCCCCCAAATCCTTATCAAATAACATGATAATTTTGTTTTCTTCCTCTATCGGAAAGTCAGTGAATTGACATACTGACTCGCTGTCGTGGTTGTGTTGAAATATTTCGTTGACAACTGCCGAAGCCACCTTGCTACATCACACAACCTACAACTTTGAGCAATCTCACCTGCAGACGTGCTATTCATCGCACGCTCGAATCCGACTTCACACCACCCCTCATAAGCTCAGATGCTCACACCGAGTACCCCACACCCTTTTCCATTTGAAAAAAAACCAACACTATTCAGATCGTGAGTGAGGTGTGTGTGGGGTGGATAACAAGACAGAGATTGGGTGCAGATGCGAGTTATATTGTTACAATATTCAATTCCTGGCGTGCCTCGACTAACAACATCTCAAACATTTGGACATATCTCCGCTCTGTAGTGCAGCATCAAAGAAGCCCTAAGAATGATAAACCACATTTCGAAGAATTATAAAATTACTCATGTGTGCTACTGTACATGGACATTTGTCGCGATGCAGCCAAGCGAGGTGCATAAGCATCCCAAAGGATGCAGTCAGCTACCTTGGAGGGTAAGGGGATCAGAGATGGTACCCAACTCATTGTCGTCTGTTCAATTCAGGACACAATGCCAAGATCAAATAGTGTGGGCAGGGCTGCGATTGGGTTTATTGAATTCGTGACAAGAGTTCACGAAATCAAGCAACGGCCCGCGCCAGGGGGAAGAAGATACGGACTTTTAGAGTACCTAAATCGGAGATTTCCACACGAATGGCCACAGTCACCACGCGGCACATATCCTGGTTTCACAGTTATGGGGTTTTCAGCTCCCTGCTACCACGTTATTCTTGATTGTAAATTATACAACTGTGGTGGGACCTGTCCGAACTACGGCACCTTAGGGCTGGAAATGTTGAGGCTATAATTAGCCACAATATTTGACAACGATTTAGGCAGCGGCCTAACCGGACAAATATCTTGATGCCGAAGAAACTGGAGACGAAATATCGGTCCCGTGAGCCCTAGAAAAAACCTGAATTCTGTGTGGTCAGTTTGGTACCGCATTCTGCGCCGTCTGCATACCCTAGGCGCAGCATACAGGATGCAGGTTCATGCCATTCGACTCGCTTAACCCCCCATTACATTCTTTTTACATACTTCCCCATACTACTCTTACTTACCTGGGGTAGACCTACATCGCTTCCACTTAGGGTACGCTATTCCTTCTCTCTGTCCTGACTGTTTCAACAACTTGCTTATGTTCTATTTTGTTGTGGCGCACGATAGCTGATTGACGTCGTTGCTGCCGTTGGTCATCAGCGCACCCATTCACCGATATCCTGATAACACGAGGAATTATCAGACGGAAATCCTCCAAGCCAATCGCCTTGTCCAGGACTGGATGCCGAGTTTACCACCGTCGCATTGAAGCGGGATGTCACACAACTTTTACATTTTTGGTGCCTGTTGGCGCTAGCCAGATTCAGCTTTCACGGAAGCTGGGTATTGAGCCCTCCATGATGTGGCTTAGTGGCTGCTTCTGTACCTTAAGGCTTGTCATCCTCATGGCCATCACCATACTTCTCCTATGGCTCTTTTGGTTGGCGACTCGAAGGGCTGATCAGCTCAAAATGGCACACTATTTCGTGGAAGGAAGGATTGTCTCAAGTGACTCGCCTCTTCAGCCGCCTCTTCCTGGGTGGGTTTGATATGAAATGTTTCCTGGTTCTCCGGGACATACTCTGAGCTGGAACCTCTTTGGAGACCGTATTTCTGCCTTGTATTTTGAGGTAAACCCCTGCGCCTTTGCAGCTGCAGCTTTTTATGCATTGTGGCCTTGCCTAAATTCGTTTTATGTCCTATCTGTTCTACTACATGACGGTATGTCAAGAAACAGTACTATATCTCTATATTCTCAAAGAGACTAACCTTTTTCTCGTTAACTTGTTACACATTTTTACCCCTCCGAACAAAATTCTGACGTCTTTTGTGGGCGGAAAAAACTTCTATCCGATGGACATTGGCGTAACGCCATGTAATCCTACTCCCATCAGCTTTTTCTATCCCTGTCACCGCGTGGCATTGATGCCGCAATGGATTGCAATGAATAGGTGTATTGGTGCCGCAATGGAAAGGGGAAGAGCAAAATGGGATTGACTCACCCCATACACCACCAACCTTATTCATCCCAAAGCCAGTCGACGAGGATACGAGTTACCTTTCGAATTCCTTTGCTTACCTCCCCCTCCATGCTTGACCGAAATCGCGGCACAAATCCTTTCATGGGCACTCTTGGCCGATGCAAGCAAGCCCAATATTGTTTTCCGGTTGCACTAGCATGAATTCGAAAGGTCTGCCTTCGCAAACTTCAAGGGCTTACCACACCTTCATCGGAATATTGAGTTCGAGACCTTAATCGCACGTATTCGAAGAAAGCTTGGATTTCCGGTCAGCGCTAGCAATCTTGCGGTCTGACAAGTAGGTCATCAAATACTCCAAGTATAAATCTTAAAGAAATTCCCTCAAAATTTCTCACTACCTCACTCTAACCGGTCTTTTCAAAGTCTATTCTAAGTCAATCATTCAATACTTCGTTGACCATATTCATTTAGCAACAATGAGGCTCAGTGCAGTGGTAGTTGCGTTCTTGGGCTCCTTAGCTGAGGCTCAGAGTACGTAACTCATTACTTCCTTAAGACTTTATGTACTGAACGGTTTTCAGACAGCTACGCGAGACTCGCCGTTCCCTTCTTAGTCACCTCAAACCCAGTCACTGTGAGTTTCTTTCAACGAATTTCCGTTTCATCCTGGTGAGACTTCTAAGCAAGTGTAATGGGAATCTACTGTGCTTCCTCGCCTCCGTGCTTAAGCCTTGGCTTTAAGCCTCCCTCCTCTGTTTTTATAATAAATTCATAGATACGGGTACTGATTTACTTTAGCCTTTACCGCAAGGAGCCCCGTGGGGTGCAAAGACTGTCCAAAATACCAATCCTTGTAAGCTTTCTTTCTATTGCAGGTTGAATGAATTTTACTAACAACACCCAGATAGTAAGTTTCATCAACCTCGTACTAGCTGACTGACATTTTGACCTCCCGTCCCGTGTAGCCGGTAAGTCTTATCTTATGACTTTAAGTCACCTCTTGTTCTAATAATCCCACAGATCCTCCAGCCACTGGTGTTATCCGTTCTTATGACTTCACCATCAGACGACAATCGAAAGCACCAGATGGATTCCCAAGAGAATTCTTGACCATCAATGGGCAATTCCCAGGTCCACTCATTGAAGCCAACTGGTAATACACCACTCCCGCGTCATCGTTATCTGACTTCGCTAACCAATCAAGGGGTGACACAATTCAAGTGACGGTTCACAACTCTATTAATTCCCCTGAGGAGGGCACAGGCCTTCACTGGCACGGTATTCTTCAGAAAGGCTCCCCGTGAGTTCTGGCGTCAGGTGTTGAAACTTTGGTACTGAATGATTTATAGTTGGATGGATGGCGTACCTGGTGTTACTCAATGCCCAATTCCTCCAGGAGGCACTTTTACATACTCGTTTGTCGCCGATCTCTACGGCACATCTTGGTATCACAGTCATTACTCTGGTACGATTCTTCTTTGAATACTCACAGGTGGAATAAGCTGACTTTTTGTTAGGCCAGTATGCTGGTGGTGCATTAGGTCCAATGATTGTATGCAAAAAAAAAATTCTTTCCAGCCTCCCGATAAGTAGTTGCAAAAACCAGATGCTAATATTTTGCAGATTCATGGACCTGATACTCTTGGTTACGACGTTGGTAAGGGTCTTCTAGCTCCCTAAATTAAATAAGCTAATTCTTTGCTCAGACATCGGCCCAATATTGCTTACTGATCACTATCACCGAGATTATTTCTCAATTGTAAAAGATGTCATGTCGACTGATATCAACAAAGTTGTATGTATCCTCTTTTCGATACTCTGTCTTATACTTACTAGTAATTTTCTAACATATATATCAGCTGGTGAGATCGGACAATAACCTTATAAACGGAAGAAATAACTTCAATTGTTCCTCTGTCCCCGCTAATCAGCCATGCGCCGCGAACGCTGGCATCAGCAATTTCAAGTTTACCCCAGGAAAGACTCATCGACTTCGTTTGATCAATGCGGGCTCAGAGGCCATTGAGAAGTTTTCTATTGATGGACACAACATGACTGTGATCGCAAATGACTTTGTTCCCATCAATCCATATGACACTCAAGGTATAAAGGACCTGTTTCTTCCCTAAAACTGAATTGACATTGAATAGTTGTAACTTTGGGTATTGGACAACGAGCAGATGTCCTCGTCAAAGCAGCCACCAATGACACTAACAGCAATGCCGCGTTCATCATGCGCTCCTCCATTGCTGCAGCACCATGTTCTTTCTCCAATAATCCAGATGCCACCGCAATTGTTTATTACGGCGCCAATGTTCCTGCTACTCCGCCGACTACCACAGCTTGGCCTGCATTCATTTCTTCTGTTCAAAATCAATGCGCGAATGATCCTATCGCCCTCACAACTCCAGTATTCCCAATTACACCTGATCCAGCACCACCAACCACTCAGGACGTCACAATTGCTTTCGGCCAGAATGCCACCCAAAATTGGGTGTGGACTATGAATTCTGTTGCTTTCCGAGCCAACTACAATCAGCCAATCCTTCTCCTCTCTAACTTAGGAAATAACTCTTATCCCTATAGTCCTCAATGGAACGTTTACAACTTTGGGTCCAACTCGTCTATCCGAATCCATGTCGAGAACACAGGCCCAGCTGCTCACCCAATGCATTTGCACGGCCACAACTTCCATGTCCTCAATGTTGGAACAGGCACATGGGATGGCGTAACAGTCATTAATCCCGCTAATCCTCAAAGACGTGATGTCCAACTTGTCCCAGCAGCGGGCTTTTTGGTGCTGCAAATTGAGGCCGATAATCCAGGAGTAAGTCTAACCCCCCCCCCCCCCCCCCCCGCCTTCTTCCTGCACACCCAGTAACTGACTTTAAACAAACAGGCATGGCCGTTTCACTGTCATATTGTGGGACTCCTTAATCCTCTAGAAAAGCCTTTTCCTGGAAGCTAATATGTGAACTTATAGGCATGGCACGTCTCAGCGGGATTATATATTACAGTTCTGGAACGACCAGCTGATATTGCCCAGTATCAAATCCCTTCTATTATGGTAGCACAACTCTATTCCATATGCAATAGTTTCAAAAGCTGACTTCAAATGATAGGCACAAACATGTAGAGATTGGGCTACATTTACCAACCGCACGGTCGTGGACCAGATTGATTCTGGTTTGTAAACACCCAATCAATATGGAGGAAAACCAGGGGTTTATTATGTGAATTATCATTCTTGTGATATGTAACAGTTAGGGTATTGGATGCATCATTCGTTTCTTATGTCTTTTCTTGGGTAGGGGCGTCGATGTAGTCATTTTGGTGGTTCTCCTTGAATTGTTTGGAATTACTTCATTTTCAGGATTATGTCATAGGCAACAAATACACAACAATCTACTTGATTCAATTTTTTGATTGTGCTTGATTGTTTTTGGGGTTGATTTGGTTGGTACTGGTACTTGAAGTCACCCTATCTCGGTTAAACATGCAAACGCTAAGCCACTCGCTTAGCCCTCACAGCCACAAACTGCAACGTGCATCACACGTTGCATGCATCCACATGACATGAACTGTTCCTCTTTCTCGTATCTCTGGTACACAAACGGCGATGCATAGATTCAATTTATGGTATGCTCTTCGCACAGTACGTACAGCATACATGGTACATATGTGCGTTCTCGTGTAGGTGAGATTTTATGACGTGGTGTTACCCTGCTGGAATATTCGCAACCAATGACGGAGAATTAGCTGGAAGATTTCGGGAGGGGAGATTAGATTTCGTTTTTCAGGCACCAAGGGCGGAGCTTTTAGGGTCGTACTCGGTTCGGGATTGATTACTTGTATGGTGGATGGTAAGCTGCATCTTCGGTGACGTTTGTTGGAAGCAAGGGTACTGGGAGAGAGTGCAGGCGAACGATTAAAGATTGGAAGATTAGATGAGTGAGAAACGGTGCGGGTATCTATATTGCTGTTTGATATGTGATGTGCGAGATTGATTTATGTCAGATTTACGATATGGTCAGACAAGACTGGGATGAAAAGCAGAGTCTCGGAGGGGAATAACCGAAAAGGGGAGGTGACACGTGATATGTAGCTCTTTAGCCGAAATAAATTACTGAGGATTGCTTGGGGGATTGCTTGGAGGGTGGTTGAGATAGGAAAGCTCGGTTGTTTGTCATCTTGACGAAGTTGACAGAATCGATCTTCTTCACTTGTACAGTCGTGCGGACCTGAGAATCATGGTTATAGTCACGTGCAACAGAATTGAATCTTTACCCGCTTTCTTGCGCCATCCGTGCATACCGTCACAAGCCGACCCGGTGACTCGGATTCAACACTCTTGGCTTCAAGCTTCCTTATAAGAGAAACAGCAAACTTCAAGTCATCGAAACAAACCAAAATCATTCACGCCAGGAAGAAAAAGAGGACAAGATGATTACTGGAATCGCACATCTCAATCTCCTCGTTCCGCAAGGAACTTTGGACGCGGCCGAGGAATTCTATAGTGGGGTATTGGGCTTCACAAGAGTAGCTGTTCCGGCGTTACAAAAGGATAGACTTGCGTGGTAATTAGCATATTCTTTTATCACTCCCTCGTATCGGGTTTGTAAAGAAATTGCAGAAGGTTAGATATGCTGGAGCTGATGTATTTCTAGGTTTGACATCACACCTGGTGGCCAACAAGTGCACATTGCATTTGGAGTTAACGACTTGAACTCTTCCCGACATCCATGTTTCAAAATCGAATCAAAAGAAGCACTGGCGACCCTGCAGCAGAGGGTTTGGGACTCTCATGTTGGTGGAACGAAAGCTGCTGCCCAGGAAGCGGATAAACCCGGGGAGGTAAATTCTGGTACGTGTCGTTGCTTTTTTAGATTGATTTGTGCTGAATATTGTGATAGGTGCAAAGGGAGTTGAGTATCCTACGAGATTTTTTGCCCGAGACTACGCTGGGAATCGACTGGAGTTTAGCTTGTGAAGGTGATTGTAAGGTATGGATTGAGGTGGAAATGAGATTGCTTTCACCCCTCTTTTTTGATATTTTGGGTTGCCAGTGAAATGAATGGTGGTGAAAGAAGACTATACAAACTGCCCGAAAGCTGTTATTGATTATCTATGCTGATGGCGATTCGTGATTGCAAATATATTATTTTCCATTCAGTTCAAGAATCCTGGAAAAATCGAGATATAAAACTGCAGAGCCCCGTCCTCTATTCCCACTTCGTGTGCCAAACTCCAAGAGAACTCTTCAAAATCCTCAAAGGAACACTAACAAGGTCTTCTAGTAAGTCAAAAATGGCATCTCAACCACCCCCTCCACCTGGCCAGGGCAGGACACCCCTGCCTTCGGCATCCATGGCTCGACCACAATTGACTTCTTGGGCTCCATCACCTCTTGATGATCCGGAACCTTTGCCTACGACATCGCAAAGACCGTCGACAAGTATGAGACCATCTCATTCACCCAACCCCCATCTTCAAAGCGCGCGAGCAGGCGGAGCTTCCCAGTTGCCTTCCTACTCCCAAAGTGGAAATCCTCAAACACCTCCGAACTTTGGGCAAAGCAATCGACCACAGAACAACACACCCACCGGTTATTCCCAAAGTGGCCGACCAATACAGCCTGCGAGCTCTTCGCTAGGACAACACATGCAAAGCCAGCGAGCTCCATCGACCTCACATTATCAAAATGTTGGGCAAAGTCAAAGCCAGAGCCAGAGAGTTCCGTCAAACTCCCAATTCCAAAATGTTGGACAGAGCCAGAGCCAGAAAGTCCCGTCCAGCTCACATTACCAAAACGTGGGACAATCCCGGAGCCAGAGAGTTCCATCAAACTCACCATACCAGACCGCAGGACAGGGCAACCCAGGTACTTCCATCTCTGCCAGCAGTTTCTCCAATGGCCAGCCTCTCGACCCCCCAGGTCGCACAGGAATGCCAACAATTCCAGAAATGGCATCTCTTCAGCCGGGTCGTTCACGAAGTGGAAGCTTGAGTCGAACTTCAATTCGAAGTTCCAGCAGGGGACCAAGCGCCCAAGGGGGAATGAGCGTTTTGCCATCCAAGCTGGACATGACGAAAAGAGGAGATGGAAAAAGCCACATGCCTTCTCAACTCGACTTCGCCAAGAGCAAAATACTTGCCGCCCCACCGCCAAACGCACCCAAAAACCAACCTTCGATTTTGCGATCGAACTATGATATTAGCATGGCTAGCAAACAAGTGAATTTCGAATCAATGTCCGGAAGAGAGAGGGAAGAGCAAATCGACTGGGTTCAAGACAAGTTAACAAAAATGGGAGATAATTGCAGTGAGGGCTGGCCTTGGGAGATAAGAACAGGGGGGTTGCAATGTAAGGGTGGTGCGCATGCTGTTACTGATCAGCTTATTGCGGAGGGGAAGGGTGGCTTGTACAGGTTGATAGATAGGACCTGGAGATGGGACCCGGAAAATATCAAGGGTCCGTATTATAAGGATGGGAATGGTCACTGGGTAAGAAACACCGAGAATGATCCCCCAAAGAAAGGTTAGGACTGAGAGAAAGGAAGAACTTGGGGAGGTAAATAGCCAGACTTGAGATAATATAAACATGAACAGAAAATAGACAATCGAGTCAAGTGAGATTGTTGGGTAGAGACCTAGGATGAATTTTGGTCTGTTGCTTGAACAGAGAAGTTCAGGAAAATCGAAAGCATCTAGTTTTCAGTTCTTCTGAACTCCCTTCGTGGTGGACAGAAAAAGTGGCAGTAAATCATAGCTGCCTACCTAATCATTGTTCCCTCCATCTTGGGTAATTCAAGACCATTACCCTAGATGCTTGAGAGAACCTAACCTATTACGCTACCTAAATAGTTGGAGCACTAAACTTGAATTATCCTACGGCGTTAGAACAAATAGTGAAGGAGGGAGGTACGATCCTCTATTTACTTCAACTTTTTGTGTCCACCGGGCCCCGTAGATGAGGCTTTTAATTACTTTAGTAAAGTGCCACGGAGAGTAGCACAGCGTTCATAAGAGCCCACATCAACTGTGATACTAGCTAATACTAAATAGAGAGGGTTTGTGGCCTTCACCTATCCTGGACTGAGTGGGAGAGATACTTGCGAGACGCTCTCAGGAAGTTCCTTCCCCATTTTGGTTAGAGCTGGTAAAACTCGAGTTGGTGTTGTAAGGCCAGCAACCGCCACGTTGAACACAATAGCCGAAATTCAGCTCTACTACCCCTTTAGTTGAGAAGTTTCAAACCCGACCTCCTGGAGTTTTTCAAGGGGCATAAATCGTCTTGTTTTTACAGCAATTCTTACGGGAGGACGCAACCATCTGTTTAGAGAAGAAGGAACGACCGCAACCCCCAGCCTAGCGCCGCAACCTAACAAAACCTCACTCCGCGTTGTCTTCATCCTCTTCCTCTTCTTCTTCTGTTCAAAATTCTTCTCCATTATTCCCGCCCTGTCACCCTGGGAGCCGGGGCAAGGCGCTCACCATCACTCAACACCCTGAAGGGAGAGGCAAAGTTAACACTGTCGAACGAACAACCTGCGTGATTCGCAACGTGTACACACGCACGTTGAGAGCAGCAGACCGTTCTCCTTGTAACCACTCCTGATCGATTAGCACTGTCGCGCATGGTTAGTGGTTTTCCAATATAAAGGGGTAGATGGTGGGTTTGGAGACACGATTTTACTCTCCTTCTTCTACTTGTGGGCTTTTCGTTTGCTGGCTCTTTGATTTTAGTGGTGGATGTTGGACCATGGACCATGATTTGGTAAGTCTCCTGATGATTGTTCTCATGCTGGCGCGCCCTGACAACTCTCCTCTAGGTCGGTTCTTCCTCCTCCGCGCCTGACTGTACACGACATACCGGCATCCCATTCAAAGCAGCCTCTCTTCTCCAGGTATGGCATGTGCCTAATATCTTCTAACTAACTAGAACATACCCCTACTCTCTCATTCTCCTGGACCTGGGTCTCGACAGCTAATTGTGGTTGCGCGGTTTTTGCGCGTGGAGCAAAAATGTGCTGGCCATAGCATTCCAACTTTGGTAAACCCTCAAGCTTCGACTGGGACATTGATGTGCTGGAGCGCAATCGAGTTGTATCTCAACCGTAGGTTGAGCTCCGCTGGGGGGGGGTCTAGAAGACCCACACCTCTACCAACAACACAAATTCGAAAGCGAACATATCACGCTTCTACTCGCTTCTGCCCTTGGTATACTTGCTGGTAGGTATCCAGTGAGTGTACCAAGGACAAAGGCGAGTAGTGGCTGTTGGCACCTCTTTCTATCACAAAGAAGTCTTGTGCGTGGGGCAACCATTGGAAGAGACACCTTTGAGAGTGACTTGGTCATCATTCTGTGTAGTGTGTATACGTGGGTGAAGCTACCCCAAGGACCTTTTTTATATTTCTGGAATTTTTCCGCTGTTCAAACTACTCTCGCAACACGCGATTTATGGAGTCGCAATTTTTGTTGCCGAGTGGTCGAAGTCTTGCTCTCTCCCAGCAAGTGCTGACTTACTCTTTTGATAAATCTGGAGGCTGGGGACGACACCATAGGCAGCGGTGGCCCCAGACTTCATTCTACTTCGTCCACCCCCAACTGAAAACCTCTAGTCAACGCAATGCCGAATTTCTACACCTTGGAAAATAGTATCGATGAAATTTTTACGTCACAAGCACCAGTCACTCGTCGAGAATTCGACGAGATGGCCATCGACCTATTTGCAGAGCCAATAAACCCAATCCTTATCCAAGAACCATTCAGCTATACCATCGCGGCCGGCCAGCCCAGTCTCACAATTTAGGGCGCAAACATCTCTCCTCGATGGGGATACTCTGATCCTTGCACGAGGAATCTACCTAGAGAAGGTTGTTGCAACCACATTCCACAGCATTCTTCGTGGGGTCAAGACCTCACCCCTCTCCATATACGTGATGGACAAGATCGCAGGAGAAACGCTTGTTGAGGCAAGTATCAATGAGGCGTTCACTGCTGAAGCAAAGGCCGAAGCGCGACGATTGAGCACCGTCAAGGATTTCGCACAGTATATTCCATCGTCCTACAATCACTGGACACACAGTATTAATCCTGTGTACAGGCCTTTTGCTCAGTCATGGAAGGTAGAACAAAATCTGTCTTCAGACACGAAAATCGTACTTTGCTTGTATCAAGTGCAAGACTTGGAACTTCTACGCAAAATATTGCCACCTCGCTTCTCCACCATGTTAAACCAGCTCCGAGAAGATTTACCACTTCCCTACCAACCCACCTTCCCATTGTTCTCACACACGCGGATCTTTGCTCGGCGAGTACCCTCATCGACCCAGGAAGTGGCAAGATCACAGGAATCATTGATTGGGCAGATGCGACAATTCAACCGTTTGGGCTTGCGTTGTGGGGAGTTCTAAATGTGATGTGCTGAATGAACTCTGAAGGCTGCCAGCGCATTTTTATTATAATTATCAACAGCTTGAAGAGAAGTTTTGAAACACTTTTCGTGAACTATTTGGCGATATATCTGAGGATGTGAAATACAAAATAGGTGTCGCTTCTACTTCAGGGATATTTTTACGGTATGGATTCCAGTAAGTTGAAGGAGCGGTGACGGCGGAGGATACACAAATAAGATACCTTGAGGCATTTTTGGGGGACAAGGCAGCGGAGGAGAAGTTGTTTGGGGAAGGGATAGACTTATATTTTTTCCCTTTTTCCGCATTGCTAAAACAAATACAGGCCAGGAGGCCGTTTCTTGTTTTGCTGTTTTTTGGCCCCCGGCCTCTCGGGGTTAAGTTACAGGGACTCGCCGATTCGTTCAAATACGATTTAACCTCTCACAAAGCATTCCATGCCCCCATGCTCTCCCAAAGCAACGATACCCCACATTGAAGGGGGCCAACAATGCCAATGGATATTAATCGAGGTTTAAGGATGAGGCAACTCGGTCTGCTTGCTCCCTTTTATCGGCTCAGTCCGGGTCTCGTACATGTAAGGATCCAATTCCATGCCCTCATCTCGTATCCTTTCTGTAACATTTGCGGCCATCCCGTGCTTTTGACTTACAATTGAAGTTGCCAGGTATAAGTGTCGCTTTGGACTTCGAAATAAGTCGTTGATAGATTTCTGCTTTTGCCTTCCACCCCTCACTTCTTCGCGGTCATTCTTTAATTTTCCTGTTCAGAGAAAATCTCTTACCAATGCCGGACCAACCCTCGAAATACATCGTCTCCGAAACTCCCCTTGGGACGGCAAGACATGTACGCATCGTCACCATCGGTGCGGGGGCTAGCGGACTCAACATGATCCGTACGCTTCGTCGGAAACTCAGTAATTACGAGCATGTGGTTTACGAGAAGAACCCGAAGATTGGAGGGACGTGGTATGAGAATCGGTATCCAGGTTGTATGTATGTCCAGTTTCTTCGAGTAAAATAACATCTTTAGTGCTCCTACTTGTTCTACTCTTTAAACAGTATGCTGACTCCGAGAACCGGTAGGCATGTGTGATGTTCCGTCTCATAACTATCAGTTCTCGTGGAGGCATAATCCGGGGTGGACGAGGTTTTCTGCGCCCGCCGAAGAAATTGAGAGGTACTTGGAGAGTGTGTGTGAGGAAGAGGGGATGGGGCCTAGTATCAAACTTAGCCATCAGGTTGAGAAGGCGGTTTGGGATGAGGGAGGTGCTGTGTGGAGGTTGAAGGTTAAGAATCTGGAGAGTGGAAAAGGGTTTGAGGACTATTGCCATTTCTTACTTGATGCGACGGGAATTTTGAAGTGTGTTTTCTTGCACTTCTTGAGCGACTTGCTTGTCAATAGAAATGTTCGTTGGGCTAACGATTTCTTAGCAATTGGAAGTGGCCCGATATTGACGGCCTGAATAGCTTCAAGGGAGATCTTTTGCATACGGCAAATTGGCCTGAAGACTTCGATATCGCCGGAAAAAGAGTCGCGGTTATTGGGAATGGATCTTCCGGTATACAGATCATGCCAGCATTACAAAAAGACGTCAAGAATTTGACCCAATTCATTAGAACTCCGCTATGGTTCGTTATGCTTCCCTCCCTCCCTGTGGACAGAAAAGGTGACAGTAAATCGTAGCTGCCTAAGTAACCATCAACCCATCTATCTTAGGTAATTCAAGGTAATTGTTCTAATTATCTTGGTTAGTAGTTTTGATTATCTCAATCATCCAGAGCAATCACCTTGAATTACCTAAGATCGTTAGGACAATGTTACGTAGGCAAGTACGATTTACTGTCACATTCTCTGCCCACCGGGAGCCACCTATCTCATAGACAATTGAATGGCGCCATGGAACTGATTTATAGAACAGGGTCGCGCCGCCGCAACAACAGATGCTAAGTCAATCCGTGGATATCTTGAAAGAGATCAAGATGGACGGGGATAAGTTTACTCCTGAGCAAATCGAGAAGTTCACTTCGGATCCGGAGTATTATCTTCGCTTTGTGAAGGCGGTTGAGGACGAGATTAATGGCAGATTCCCAGTGGTATACCTCGACCTTTTTATTTCATGTGAGAGTTGGGGTAAAGGCTAACCTTTACGTTTCAGCTTATCAAGGACAGCGAGATTGCCAAACAGGTTAAACAGGGACTAACTATGTACATGACTTCCGTCTTAGGCGGTAATGAAGAGCTAGTCAAAGCACTAGTACCTGATTTTGCAGTGGGTTGTCGACGGTTGACTCCTGCGGTTGGATACCTGGAATGTCTTTCAAAGGAAAATGTGAGGCTTGTCACAGATCCAATCGACTCGATTGTTGAGCATGGAGTAAAGACTTCGACAGGGGAAGTTATCGAAGTCGATGTTCTTGTTTGCGCGACTGGTTTCGACGTCGGTTTCTGTCCCCGCTTCCCAATAATAGGACGGAAAGGAAATCTCCAAGATTTATGGAAGGAAAATTTACCGCGGGCTTATATGTCTACTAGTATTCCAGAGTTTCCAAATTATTTTAGTGAGTCTCCTCTTCCCTTATCCTTTCTCTTTTCCCTTGAAACTAACAAGTGATCGCAAAATAGTGTTCCTCGGTCCCAACGCGCCCATAGGTCACGGCTCTATCCTCACAATAGCAGAACACGTCGCAACCTACATCACTTCCATAATCCACAAGTGCCAAACCCAATCTATCCTCTCCCTTGTGCCTACCTCCGATGCTTTAGACGATTTCTACGAGCATATCGAGGCTTTTATGCCTAGAACTGCTTGGTCTTCAACTTGCAGAAGTTGGTTTAAGAATGGAAAGGAGGTGGGACCGGTTACGGCGTTACATCCGGGCAGTAGAATTCATTGGTTTGGCATGTTGGATGGGTTTCGGGGGGAGGACTTTGAGTTTGTTTATCAGAGGAATGGGGGAAGGAGGAATCGATTTGGGTGGTTGGGGAATGGGTTTAGTACGAGGGAGTTGGAGGAGGGGGATAAGAGTTGGTATTTGGGGAGTTTGAAGGAGTAGGTGGTTTTTGTTAAGGGTTTTATGTTATGGAATGATTCTAGAAATGGGTTATAGAAAGAAAGGAGGAAGAAATCACGTTAGAGAGTATCCCAATAGGTAATTCAAGGTAATTATTCTAGATGATTGGGATAATTGAAACCATTAACCGAAATAATTAGAGCAATTAACTGTAATTATCCTATAGAGTTGAAACAACGAACAAGGGAGGCAGGTACGAATATCTATTTACTGTTACTCTTTCTGTCCACCGGGAGACGCCCTATAGACATTAAAAGTGCTAGTAAATAGGTTCGTACCTACCCCTATTGTCTAAGAGTAGTAGAATAATTCTAGCAAATTGTCTTACACAATTAGAACAATTAAAGATAATTAATCTAGCTGGTTAGAATAATCGACTCTAATTATCCTATAAAGTTAGGACAACGACCGATGTAGGTAGACACGTAGTATATCTACTAAATAGAAGCCTTTTTGTAACGTAACATCTTTACATTAGCTAGAAAGATGTCACGAACACCTTATACTTTAGATCTAAGCGAGATGATTTATATAGCTACTTTAATTCTATTATATTAAAGTAGTCAAATAGACTCTCTAAAATGACTTTTGAGGTTATTACTAGCTTAAAGAGCTGGGATATGAATATAAATAAAGGGATAGAAGAGGAGAAGAAGAAGTATAAACAGGGCTCGGCATCTGGAATTCTATGGAACATCCAGGAGTATTTAGAGGATATATCCATTCAATTTGGAAGAGGTCATGGAATCTATCCAGGATGGAGCCAGTATCCATGGAAGTATCCATGGATATCCATAAACGTGACTTTCAAGTGATTTCGGAGCGTAAAAACAATGGTCCGCGCGTAAAACTGGTCACGTGTACTACAAACGGGCACTAGCATAGTAGTCAACTATTCCCAATGAAGTAATATGCTTATTCACCTAAAAACCGGTAGGTTTTTCACAAAGTCGACCGGATTTAAGCCTTTTAAAGCTTAAACCCGAAGCATTTTAGGTAACTTTACCCATTTTTACCTTACTTACAAAAACTCTGGATATTCCATGGTTCCAGAGAAAATTTCTCTGGAAAAATCCATTCCATTTTGATCTTACTCTAGATAGTTCCAGAGTATTACCATCCATGGATGGATCCATGGAACCCCTTTCCATATGCCGAGCCTTGAGTATAAAGAGAGCTAGAATTTAAGGATAACTATTATTTATATTGTGCAACTGATCAGTGATTAAACTAGATTAATTAATATTATCTAATCATCTCACGTGCTAATTATTAATCTGATTAACAGGAAGTCATTAATCAGTGTAGTAGTTAATTAATTAATCAATTTGTGCTCACGCTGCTTTCATTGCCATTTTCCGGACCTTTGAGTGATGATGTGTAGCCTGTGTTACGATATGTAATATCTATCAATTCTCCCCGTCCTGCCCTGCCTACTTTTGCGACCAACACCGGGAACGAGGAGATACTGAAGGAGTTATCTTGAAAGACCATGATTTCAGGTGACTGCCAGCTTGCACTTTCATCAACACGTTCCAGTGGGGCCGGGCGCCGTGGTAAGACTTTAATTTCAGAATTCTGTTCAGGTGATTCGATCTTGGCAACTGGTCTCAAACACCTGGGTAGTCTTTTTCTCAAATATGTCTTTACAGTCAAGCACATATTTGGGTAAGTTCAATGGCAGTTGTTGAAGTTATTAGAAAAATTCATTTTGGTAGAAGTAGGAATGTGTAAACTCGTTCACGACGCTCCATGCCAATATTATCGTGTTCAAAGGAATTACTGGAAGTCACCAGGAGTCATGCGGGGTTATTTTTGTTGGAATTCTTTCAAGTTTAGCGTTGGCTCTGGATTCGCTTGTGTTGGTTGGGTTCAAGTTGGGCTTCATTATTACATCATCCAACACCTGACTACCACTCGAACATACATACGTAGAGTCTGGCACTTTGAAACTTTTCCCAATGTAAGGAAAACGCTTTGAACTTACCAAAGGCGGGGAGAAGTAAAGGCATCATGGATTCTCCTCAGCATGCCATTTATCGAAGCACCCATCAATTTCCAAATCAAGGAACAGATATCAGATATCGGAAATTGCATAGAAAAGTAGTCACTGAGTCTTGGGAACTTAAAGTTCATTGAACTGAGGGCTTCGCTTCATGAGGCAGATCTCAGCTACGGTGGTTGAAGGAAGGTTCATACCGTAACTGAGGAAGCGGATGAGCGGGCTGGTCTACAGCTTTGCCCTCAAAAATTGTTGAAGGAAAAAAGGAAAGAGGCTTTGGTCAGAGGAGGAATCTTCTCGAGGTCACGCCTTCCATCTCCAACTCAACCACATCAACTCAGACCACGAGAGAAAGAATTTGCTGGTTCCTCGATCTTGGGCCTTGATATTTCCCGCCTCTCCTCAGAGGTTAGAAGAGATTATGTTTCATGTTGCAAAACCCCAATCATTTCAAGAAAATCGTGGAACTTGTATCCTGACGCACTTTCCGGACAAGTTCCTGCGTTGAAAGTCGATATATGGATTTCAATATGATCGGGACAAACGAGGGGCTTGTGTCGTTTGTGACCTTGGATTATTCAACGAACAGACATAGAGTAGCACAATGCAGACACTGGATTATGCGGTAACGTCTACAACTCGCCCCCAAGTTGTGGTAATTACAGAATATGCTGACCCAAAATTATCTGGATTTATCTTGTGTTTGAGTGATTTATTTCTCTAGCTACTCACTGCCACTCTTGATGTCTACCGGGTGAGCTGTAGAGTTGCGTCTTAGATGCTGACACTGTTAAGGGGATTGGAGATTCCGCTTCGAGAAGAAATAACTTTGTAGGTCACATGTTTCTACCTTAATCCAGAAACCCCCCTATTGACAAGCTTGCATAGCTTATTGGTGACAAGTTACAGTTTCCAGATCTTCCGACTCGGGCCGATGATCCCGATAGTGAAATGTGATGTGGACCCACGGCGGAACAAAATAAAAGAAATGGTAAAACATACAACAGCAGGTATTCGCTGGTGGTCACCCACCCAACTACTAATCTGCCGATCTGAGGCTTGTGTATGGCAGAGCGGACGGGATGCCCAATTCTCCTCAGTCTATGGTCGTATGTGATGGTTAATCAATTATTTAGCACTAAGGAAAAGACACTGTTAAGCAAAATTGGGACACGTTGCTATTTGGGGATAAGGTTGTCTATTCACACCAATTAACCATGTAATGGGAAATTAATGACGCTCTCTTCTCGCTAACTTCAAATTAAAACTTAGATGTAACACATGTTTTGCACCGTTAATTTGCTTTGTCCCACCTCCATTGATGCTGGAAGTGCAGATTCTCATCACGTCGTAACCTCTTTGGTTCCAAGAATCATGGGGAGTACCTAGTTATCATTAGTGTTTAGTGGTGTTTAAGTCTTTATTCTTGTATTTTGGAACTTCAGATATGTCTTCCTACGGAGCAAGCCTCGCCAAACTTGGGAAACTCAAGGATCGGAGTTTGAAGTAGCAACTTGAGAGAACTCTTCTTTGTCCAAAGTTTGATGGATACAATATGATCGGTGGATTAATTTGCATAATTAAAGAACAAGTGGTGTATCTGCGAGAATATAAAACTGTTTTTTTTTGTTAGGACTGAGAGCAGGCCAATCCACGTTCAGAAGGTTTCACTGAGGTTCAGGAGGAACCCTATCTGGTACCAAAAAAAAATCAACATACTTTGATCTGAATCAGATATTATAAAAGTAAGAATGTAATGAACATAGACACCGCCAGTGTGCTGTTCTCCCTACGCAAGTTCCAACCAACCCAAAATTTCGTAAGATCTGACGGGTTTCCCTCGTTAAGTCACCATAATTCCGACGTCTAAATCCAACCAGCTGAACTCTTGACACCAACAAACAAACGAAGTTCTGATAACTCATCGACAATATCCCGTTGTCAGGTAGAAGGAGGACCTTGACCCAAGTTGGTCCAGAACCCGCTTCTCAGGGTCCAAGTCTAGCACTTATCTGAGTGGACTCCAACATTCCATTTTTCGGTATCAAACCTTTGACCGCAGACATTCCAGGGGTCGTCGTAGCCACACTTTTTAATAATTTCTTTCGCGTATAGAGCTACAGTATTGCAACCCACCTCTATATTGTAGTCGTTCTTGTAAAGAATCAGTTAGCTTAGTTTGCAGGAGCAACGACAATGAGAAGTTTGAACCCACATCGTTATAAAGATAAATCGCTGAATATCACTGGCATGCAGCACGTCCGTTGTCTCTTGCCTTGGCATAGCAAAGTTTGCCTTGCTTATCTATGCTTTCGAGGTTCTTTTGCGAGTACTCCTTACTTGCCGACCCCCACTTCTGCTGTCCATGTTGGCAGCAAATTATCCCGTCCTGTCAGGAAAAACTGGGGTTCGCACAGGCAGGAATGGGAGTAAGTATGCTTACACTAGAACGACTGTCGAGATTATTGGTGGCATTTAGATTTGCCTGAGGAATGACGACAGGGGATGCTGAGAGCAAGCAAAGTTTGATTTTAGCAGGGTATTTGAGACTCCATAAAGAATAATAACTCACCATCATAGCGTATCCTAAGAATAAGTAAATGATGGTACTTGGGTACATTTTGCTATGAATTGTATCTTGCGAAGTTTCTGTTAAAGTGTTGTACTGAAGAAGTTGAGGAGAGCCAAGGAGACAGTGTTATATAGAGAGATTTACGCTGTTTGTGTGAATTACCACACAATTTATTTTGATACACTTATTGGAGTTAGGCCCATATACTTACGTAGAATGGTGATTTTAATAGGCGATGTATTAACGAATCAACTCGAAGCTAGTCACAAAAAGTCGAAAAGTGGTAGTGATACAAAACTCTAAAATGACGAAATCACAAGTCCCAAATATCACATTAACACTTAAATTATTGGTCTCTTACTCACACACAAACTCCTTCTTCTCTCGTCGTGGGAATATTCGATTAACAGTCTACTCTGACTGTCGTAGCCTTATTGTCGCAAACCCACTGTCACCTTCTCACAATCACATTCTTACTCGCACTCTCCCTGTCGCATCTCCTCTTACTATTATTTACTATTCCATTCCATCTGTTACATCTACAATAACAGAAAAAAAAGGGAAGTGAAGGGAGGGGAGGTAAACAAGAAAGAAAGGGGCTAGCTGCTTATAAGCAATCAACAGTCACGTTGTAGTGTAGTCCTCTATTCACTTTAGGGAAGAGTTAAGCATTAAGCGAGAAGCAAATATATTTCCGCTATCATTTTAACCCCTGCATCTTCTTTCTTCGTCTCTTGATTTTACTCCCAAAGTAGGAAATTAAGGGGAGAGGGAGCGAGAGCAGGAGGGAGGAGGGAGTCGTAGGGATGCTGAGGGAATCCTAGTAAATATAAGTAGCCGCTAAGTCAAAGTCTTAAACTCAGACGACTGACAGGGAAGCTATGCTATTTCAATCATTTCCTCTTGTTCGCTTTTTCCATCTACTCGTGAATACAGTGCCATTTAAAACCCAATTAGTAGGAATATTTTTACGACAAGTTGCCTATCACCGATGCATAGTCTTAAGTTGCTTCACAGTTTATCAAGAGAACCATTGGAGCCTCATTAGTACATAATTCTTCCTCAATGTTTACATGACGTGTCATTAAGCGAAAATGACTGCCAACGTGCCTCGCAAAATTTTCGCCCACAGATACACTATAATTTCCTTCGACACAGCCACGATCAACACAAATTGAAAAATGTCGACGGTAAGAAACTGAATTCTCACTCATTTTGGAAATGGCCGGCCACACTTAACGGCATTGGTATCCTCGTTGGTCTCCTGCCATAATATCATCACATATCCGCCCACTACAAATACATCCACCGAATTTTTTCCCACCGCAACTCACTTATAATCCAATATTGATCGAGCCTGGATTGAAGAGGCCCTCCCAAATCAAATGCAGACCGTGCCACCTGCGCAAATATCTCGAAATGATATCATGCCTCCCTTTATTTTCCGCAACCGACAAACTCAACAGCCCAATATCTTCCGTCTCTCCTCTCTTTCTCTTTGTTTCCCAATCTCATCCTGAAATTCCAGATCAGGCTCCCCTTCCTTCCTCATCTCCTCCTGTAACAAACGTTGGAATTGCGAAATATGATCTGCTTTGAAGCACTCGAATTTGTCAAAGATGGTCACGTTGATATTGCCCAGCCCTTTGATTTTCAACAATTGCTTCGGATGCGATGCTTTTGAGAGATCGTAGAGCGCCTTTCCGCGTGCGCCAAATGTGGTCTCATCGTCGACTTCGATTGTCAAGCTGGGAAAGGTGAGTATGGTGTAAGAAAAGGTGAGCACCAAAGAGAGAATACTTACTATCTCAATCTCTTGCATTCTCCAATCAAAGCAGCAGCATTTCTCGCACTCGCTAGATCGTTACCAGACCACCACACCCTCAGATTCTGCACACAACGTCGGTTATGCCATCCGATCATGTACAGATAAACATAGACCTCCCACGTGCCCCTGAAGCTAAAATGATTCTCGCCATAAAAAACGGCCGTAATCTCTTCGTGGGCTAGGCGGCAAGTTCGCGCAAAGGCAAGAAATGTTTCATTGGGGTGTGGATGCTCGTTGGTTTTCTCAAGTTGTTCCACGCGCTTGACCAGTGCTTCGACTTTTGGCATAATGGGCTGTTGGCGAGTGGGCTTGACAACCAAATGACGGTAGACCATATTTCTGATTTCGGAGGAGAGTTTCCAAAGGCCTGACGCAGATTGAGGGTCCACAGTAGGTAATGGTGCAGTGGTTGGTTCGATGGAGGGCGAGCGAGGAATTGAGGAAGGGTGCGCATTTGGAAGGCGAGTCGATAATCGGGTCGATCTCCGAGACATGTTGTTGTTTGCTGTGTGTTGAGGTATTGAGTGTGGAAAAGATGCTATTTTGGGGTGGGGTTCCCGTTGTTTAGATAGGGATTTAGTTTAGTGAATACGCGGGAAAATAGACGAAGAAACACGCCAATTCTAGGCAGCAACGCGCTGTCATGTGCCATACCGTCATACTGTGTTACCGTGCGACTGACGCCTAAGCCCCGGCGCAAAAGTAACTAAAATTCACTCTCTTAACACGTGATTTCCTCATCAACACTTTTAACAAAAACCTTCAATCCCCACTCCCCTGCTTCTCAACTAACTCTGCTTCATGATCTGCCCCTCCTTTTCTTTTTTCTCAGTGATGCCACAAGTCTCGCTTGAGCAAAAGGGGACAAGCCCTCCTTGAGGCCCTCGCCCGTCGCCTCATCAAAATCCCCAGTATTAGAATCAAAATCGAAATTAACCTCGCCGGTCGGTTTCTGCAAGCCAACAAAATCTCCTGCCGCAATCAGAGCAAGTAATAAGGCAAGGCAAGTCACAATGTAAGAAGCTAGTGTAACTGCAGTTGAGACATCTTTTCTCAAGACACCATACAAGACTCCGGCCCCAACGCTCAAGAGAATTGCCAGAATCAGGAGCCAAAAAAAGAACCTTGAATGGTTTTAGCGTACCTCAATCAATCGCGGACAAGAAGAGTCGTACCAAAAGTTCATTTGTTCATCCAGCTCAATTATGAACTCGGCATCTCCATCAACTGCTTGAATTAACTTGTCGAATTTCGCAAGCCAGAGACGTTCAGTGGCTGCTAGGTTTTCCTCTTCTGGATACTCTAAATGACGCCTAAAAATGCTTTTAGATTTAGCTTTCGCGTTTCGCATGAAGCCGATCTTCGCTGTTGTATGATAAAATGGATATTCCCATTGTTCCCCAAATCTTCGCTTATTTCTGTCAGATGCTGTTGGAGGTGTGGGTTTGATTATATTCACACCTTTGCAAGTGGTTCTATCTGCAACCCATGTTAGTGTAGGTCTCTTTCTATAACACGAGATGAGCAAGTACTCTTATATACGTTGCGAAACCGATTGTCCGCATGGGGATGAGAAGGGTGTAGCTTAAATCTCTATAGTATGCAGCCCTCATTTCATCCACCAGCCAAGCATCCGTTTTCTCCGGAGTATCATCAACCGGATATGGATACCGTACATGATGACTTTGGACAAACTTCCCACTCCGAATAAGGGCAAACTTGAATCTAAATATCGGTCAGAAACTGGATCCTTTGAGATTTCAATGGAGGATATAATCAAATTACTTTACAAACTTCGGTATCTTGTCCTCGCCACACTCACATTTTCCCGGATCTTCTGCAACCTTCCTAGAGGATGGTCTCCCCTTTTTTCTTTGCCGCCGTTGATGCAAACACCCCCCACCTTTTATTCCTAAACTCGACCAACGTCTAGGTCCTTCATCATCCGAGTCTTCCGGTAGGAGAGCCTCCACGTCCCCAACTCCCTCGCCGGTTTGGTAATATCCAGAAATGGGCTGATGACGAAAATATTCTGTGAAATTGAGTCTTCTGACATTGGTATTCTCTTGCTTCACTTCCTGGTTCTCGAAGTTGAATGTCCTAGATCTAGAATCTCTGTTCGGTGGTCCATCTTCAAAATTTCTGCTAGGACCTTGAGCAAATTGCTCTCGATCACTAGCATAGTAATCATTTCGGCGGGAGCCCTCTTCACGGTCTCTCCCCCTCTCTGGTGCGATGTATCTTGTATTTTGTTCAATAGGCCTGTTGGGAATATTTATATGCACCGGGGCTCCACGTCCAGAAATGTTGTATCGATCCATGACGATTGGATTAAGTGTATAGGAATATAGACACAAGTCAAACCAACACGTTTGTCTTCTCAGCCTCATCATAAAATTTGAGCAGATTACCCTCAACCGGGATGAAAAGCAATACTTCCTAGTTGAGACAAAAGTGACCCTATGCTGATGCTGCAGTGTGGCTGTGGCTGGCTTTGAAAGTGTCCGACTGGTGTGTCTCTTTTCAGCTCCTAAGTGAGCTGCAATGGTGGAATGCGAGTGCAGGTAGGAAATGCCACCTTGTCAGCCGCATCTTGAACCGACCTGATATGTTAGTGTTGAACTACAATTTTTCCAGTCGAAAAAGCAGTGGTCACTCCTGCTACTCTACATTTTATAATTTCATTCTCTAACTTGAGGAGCCCAAGCTTACAGCCAAGCACACGACCTTCCCATCTCCCTCTTCCATGCACCCCTTTTGAATCGGTGGGGCTCACTCCACCGACCTCCCACATCAAGCCTTATTACCGTTTCCTTCGTGGTATCACAAAAGAATCCCATGCCAGGTCTTGCCGTCCTCCTTCAATGCGAAAGAGCAAGATCTCGATTTTCCGATGCCGCGGCCATAGTACCAGAAAGTAGCCTCTAACTTTAGATATCCCCACAAGACCGTTGCTAGTTCCTCCTCTAAATCATTGAAATCCAGCATATCTGTGGAGGACAAAGGAAAGAAACCCGCGGTAGCTTGGAATCGGAGTTCAGCGCCCGTGTATTGAATGACAAGGTATTCGTGGAGATTGCCGCCGATTCCTCCATCAATTTGTTATATAGGATATGCGTTTCATCAATGGTGGGCATTGGATGGCATGAAGTCTTCCACCAATTTTGAATGTTCCTCTTTGTTGTCACTTGTGCTGTTCTTGTCATGTTTGTGTGGGTTTCCGATCGTTGTTCCCTTTGTGGTCATGTACCACACTTTTCCACAGCACCTGACTGAGCTAATACAAATGGGAGGGAGCGTGGTCTCCGATTCACATATTGGGCGACAAATATGGTTCTAATTCGTGCAAAACAGTTGACCAGATTGTTTATCATCGATTTTTGGGTTGGGAGGAAGACGGGGATATTTTGTTGGGAATGTGAGGTTCACCGAAGGACAAGACGATGAGTAGGAGGAATATCTTCCGTGTCCCGCAGTCACTGGATCTTTCGCGAAAAATCTTGATATTGGGTTACGCAGACAGGGATTTGTCTTGGCTGATGTTTGCGTTGCTTGTGTGGATAGTTAGCTGGAGTACTGCGATGTCTGTTTGTGACCTCTCTTGTCGATGGCAGAACCGCAGGATGGATGATGGCGGTAATCCTCCGTGCTTGAATTGTTTAGCGTGTTTGTCCAAGCATATCCATCGATCTTCGGAACTTCGAGACTCTACTATGCGCAACTCTGGGACAACCGTGATAGTTTACCAGAGAAAGAATGAGGTTGCTGTCGACACGTCGTTGGTTCTACGTTTTGTCGACATCTTGGGTGTGATTTAACCTTACCCGGGAACTGAACCAGGCGTTTTCCAATACCCCACCATTTTCGAGAATCCGTGGCCGAATGATGTCCAGATATTGGCCACCAGATGTGGTGTGAATTGGGAGAACGTTTCAATATTCTCCCTTGTGTGCTTCTGTTCCTTCCTTCTCGTAGACTTGACTCTGCACACCAAAGGCCAGAGCTTTTCATTTGATGCGGAAGTGAACACAATCTATCCTCATATCACACACAATCTCCGCTTTTCGACAGCAAAGTGCTTGACAAGAAGTCTACAACACAATAAAACATCCCCGGGTATTCAGGGGTTCAACGATGTCATCGCAGAAACCGGAAGACTCCTGCTCATCGATGGTTTTCCAGATGCACATAAAGTATAACCCTCTGACGGGATATGGGATAGATGATCTGAGATGGTTAGAAATGTAGGCTTTAAATAGATTATGCACAGAGACTCACCTGTGCCCGCTTGGTTGCCATAAAATCCAAGAATGTCGAGTTTCTGGAAAACTTCCAGCTGCGAAATCGACTGATGTATGCAATCTTGCAACACCCGAATCCCAAACAAACAACTCTAACCACCACGGCAATTAACCTAAGACGCTAATAGAACAACTTGACCGGAAGCCGACATCAACCACCCCATGTACATACAACAATCCTTAAACACAAGAAGTGAACACAATTGGAAATGAAAGGACACAACAACCACAACGTTACTACATCATCGTACTTGAAAGTCGAAACTTTGGCACGCTCCCTGGCGCCACACCCAACCGTAAAGCAATCAAAAATCAAAAGTCAAAATCAAAAATCAAACCCTATGTAAACATCACTCCTCGTCAAAACGAAGATCATAAAACAAAACGGCCACCAAGCTCGCACCTGGAAATTCAACTGAATATGTCGTCGCTGCTGGTTTGATGCGATAATATAAACAACGGGTTTTAACGGCTTGCAGAAGAGTTACGACATGGCGGTGCTCTCTCGCGTACAAGCGAAACGCAAAAGATCCGAATCTAATGTTTTGCGAGGAGGTTTTCCAACCTGGATCCCGTAAATATTCGCTTTGAGGAGCGAATTCTTGTCTGTTGAATTCATCGACCGAATTATCAAAATCTGTGCGAGACATGAGCTGAGCTATCCTTTCGTATGTTGGTATACATTCTCGTCATAGCTGGTTGCGGAGAGTAGCATATTTCAAGCTTATTCTGTTGAAGGCATATTGCTATGAGTGGGACCCTTGACAAAACGTACAGAACTGTGCTTTGATCTGAATGGTGGAGTTGAGGTTGCGAACTAAGTTTCTGACAATGATAGAATTAGCACAAAGGAAAAGAAAAGAGAAACGAGGGACGGTACCGAAGAAGAAACAGCAGTACCATCCCTATCTTGCAACGGTTCTTTGCTTTGTGGCGTCATTTTCGATTCATACTGGAGTGAATTGCGGCCTTGTCTCATCGCGCCACCTCAAGTTGGTGTTCGACCCCACTGAAAGGATATCAGGGGGGGCAAATGCTTGCATATTTATCTCTAGATTCAGTATTGATTTGAAACATGCCCGGAAACTCATCTGGTGCCGATCGATACTGTTTCTGCTTGTCTGCTGGATTGTGGTACTCTGTAGCATGCAAAGTGTTCAATGACGAATCATCGCGTCGGTTCCTCTTATTGCCGCAAGTACTATTCAGCACCCCCACGGCAAAATTACGCAGCAGACATTGGTCGGAGAAACCGGGAAACTGAAAAGGATTCCAATGGCATTTCTGACAGTGAACTCTCCCGGATTTCCACTTCATGACGCTGTATCCCGGATAGCGGAAGTAGTTATTCCATCCGGTGTATCTGCCATGGGTGGTGGTTGGTCGTTGATTGTGTCGATCCGAATACGATGAGTTTAACTTGGCAGTCTGATGTCAGTATGTAAAAACCTCGCTCAGGAGATAGCTTGGTGTATACCCACAGTTCAGGAGACAGTACAATATACCCAATCGAGACAGAAATTCTTAATCGCGCATTTAGGAATGGGCAAATCCTAGAATGAACTTCGACCTCCTGTGGAGTTGGTGCCGTAAGAACTAGAAAAAGTGAGAGCTTCTTTGGTCCCTTTGCGAATATCATGGATAGTTGACGACTTGGGATTTTTGATTGCGTCCCATATGTTTCATATCAGCAGGCGCAAGATTTTGAAATGTGTGTACGATCTAAAGATATGGATACAGTACTAGACCACTTATACTCGGCACTTGGCAAAACCCCACCAAAAACCGCCCTTTTGCCTACTTTTGCATCACTTATCATTATTTCCACCCTCGATAGTTTTTTCTATAATTAATAAATCGTATTAATTAGAACCCTATCTAACTTTTCATTCAACGCGCATTACTAGCAAAAAATATTGCTCTTGTGAATGTTGTCCACGTAGAGTAGTCGATTTAATTCGCCGATTTTGGCCGATTTTTGGTGTAAAACGTGCACTTTACGACTTTACCCAACTTTGCTACCCATTAACCTTTGAGCTATATATTTGAAATAAAATCCGAGTAAGTGAATTGATATATAACTCTCGAATTAATAAGCTTCTACAAGGACAGCTGTTTATTCAGGGTGTAAGGTAGAAATACTTCAAAGTCTAAACAACATGTTTTGGTGTGAAAAGGGCAGGTGCCGAGTATAAGTGGTCACTGATTGTAACGAGGAAGGAGCCAAGGAATTGAGCCATTGAGGAACTGAGTGGTCGAGGGATTGCGTGGTCGAGGGCTTGAGTAGTTATGTGGTTAAGGAATTGAGAAATTGAGTCGAGGAATCGAGTGGTCGAGAGATTGAGTGGTCGAGGGATTGAGTGGTCGAGGGCTTGAGTAGTTATGTGGTTAAGGAATTGAGTGGTCGAGTGGCTAAGTGGCTAAGTGGTCGTGGAATTGAGGAGTTGAGGAGTTGAGGTTTGCAATGTGTTGGCACCGTGTCTTTTGTGAACCGGAAAGAGGCTATGTTGCCCATACAGCAGCGAGCCGAGAACTGAAAGAAGACAAGAAAGCGATGGATATGGCGGGACTTATGTTTGAAGAAGGATGGCAGAGTATGGCAAGAACAGTAGAAGCAATGCAAAAATTCAGAAGCTCCGAACCCAATGAAACAGTAACCACTCGACCAAACTTTGGACCAGGAAACTAGCTGATTGATGCAGGGACATGCACTAGCACATAACACCAAAGACAACATGTTCGATGGGCTTGGAAAGAATCCCGAGAAAGCACGTCGATTCACAAGTGCTATCAGCACTTTGATACCCGCCGGTGATGCAGCCGCCTTCCTAACCAGAGCATTCGATTGGGGTTCCCTTGGGAAAAGTACTGTCATTGATGTTGGTGGTTCGTCGGGTGGTGTCAGCGTTCTGCTCGCACAAGAATTCAAGAACCTAAACTTCATTGTTCAGGATTTGCCGGAGGCTATTGAGGGAGCAGGAGAGAAGATTCCGGAGGACTTGAGACCCAGGATCAAGTTCATGTCTCACGACTTCTTCGCGGATCAACCAGTCCCTGCAGAAACGTATCTGCTTCGAGCCATCTTTCATAATTGGCCTGACCACTATTGCACCAAAATCCTCCGAAAACTCATTCCGGCTCTCAAGAATGGTGCAAAAATTATCATCAACGATAGCTTGGTGCCGGAACCTGGGACACTGGATCTGTTAGAGGAGAGAAATATCAGGTTTGTCTCAGTGATCTTTCCACTACCAGTGACGCAGATATGCTGACTGAGTTAGGGCCTACGACATGTTGATGATGACCCTATTCAATCCAGAGAGCGAGAGAAAGAGGACTGGATTGAACTGTTTCGCCGAGCAGACAAGCGCTTTCATTTTGTTGACGTGAAGGAAGCAAAAGCTGGAACTATGGGAGTGATTATTGCTGTCTGGAGAGAAGAGGAATAACTCATGGGATTTGATCAGTTCTAGGTAGATTCTTCTGAATATCGCTTTTCAATCATCCTAAAAGATTTCTTGCAACAATAGCAATGTCCTGAAAAATAGTTACTAAAAATCTGCCGCCTTCACGGATAGTGAAGAGGAGGATTGCAAAGTGTTACTTCCCTGATGCGGACAAAAATCCTCCCTAGACCAGCTCTTGCCTAACATCCTTTTTATCAAAGTGTCTATAAAATAACAACAAGAAGTATTTAGGTTCAAAGAAATTTTTCTTATGTGCTTAGCTTTGGTATGAAGAGAGTATTTCTTGTCACGCAACAAATGGCAAGACAACTGTAAAGGAGTACAAGAAGTCAAATTCCAAGATTATCCATGTCTGACCTCATCATCCACACATCTAAGCCTCCAACTTGAGATTCTCAAACTGACTGATAGTCTCTTCGAAAGCAATCTTCTCGCTCTCCAAATCCTTCAACTTATTTTGCTCAACCTTCTGCAGCTCCTCACTGACCTTCTCCTTGTAACCCTCATCATTCAGGATCTTCTTTTGCTTTTCAAGGCCCTTCTTGGTGTTTTCGAGTTTCTTGGAAGCTTTGGCGATTTCGGCATCAATATCAACACGACCTTTGACGTGAAGGAAGACAGCTACCGAGGACGAGACTGGGAAGATGACGCAGCCTGCGGGGCGGGGAGATGATGGAGGGAGAATTGTGATGGATGAGACACCCTTGCCAGAGAGGGATTTGATGGACTGTGTTTGGGAGGTGGCGGTTTCGTGAGAGGTAGTGTCATTGGTTTGGATGAAAACTAGAATAGTTAGTCAATTGCATGGAAATATTTGGAGGGTAAGGGAAACTAACCTTTTCCTTCGTCTTTGAGCGAGTACTCCGCCATCAAAGAGCGAATACCCTTGGATATACTGAGTACCAACTCGTAGGCCTCCTCAGACTTTGGATCGTCCATCTTAGCGTCATAGACTGGATACTGCGCAAGTACAATCGAAGGTGTCTTATCTTCGGGTCGACGGGGTAATCTCTGCCACAACTCTTCGGTCAAGTATGGCATGTATGGATGGATCAATGCAAGACCACCTTCAAGGGCCGTGTACAAAGTTTCCTGTGCCGAACGTTTCTCCTCTGCGGTGCCGTCTTGTAAAATTGCCTTGGAGTTCTCAATGTAAACATCACAAAGTTGATTGAGCCAATATTGGTAAATATAGGATGTAGAGCGCATGAACTCCCGGTCTCCGAGGGATTGGTTGATGTCTTTCGCAGCAATTGTCAATTTGTGAAGAATCCATCTCTCGGATAGAGACTCCTTTCCTGTGATCCCGCCCTGCTTCAAAGGCACAAAGTCTGCATCCAATTTACCCAAGACGAATTTGGTAGCTTGGTAAATCTTGTTACAGAATTTGCGATAACCGTGGATAACTTTAACATCGAAGGCAATGTCTCCACCCCCAGTAGTGTAGGACACCAAGGCAAATCGGAGCGCATCAGTACCACATTGTGGAATGCCATCTGGGAAAGCAGATTTTTGGTACTTCTTTGCCTTTTCGACTTCACCTGGTGCCAAGTTACCGAGCGTGAGCTTCTCGTGGAGAGCATCCAAGGTGATACCCTCAATAACATCTTGAGGATCAATGACGTTGCCTAATGACTTCGACATCTTTCGACCTTCGGAATCACGGATCAAAGAATGACAATAAACCTCAGTAAATGGCACCTTTCCAGTCAACTTGAGACTGAACATGATCATACGGGCGATCCAGAAAAACAAAATATCCCAACCCGTCTCTAAAACGCTTGTTGGGAACAAATGTTCAAGGTCGTGTGTCTTATTAGGCCAACCCAAAGTCGCGAAAGGCCAGAGACCAGATGAGAACCATGTGTCTAACACATCTTCGTCTCTCTTGAGTGCGAAGTTCTTGCCTGGCAGAGCTTTTCTAGCCTTCTCTTCAGCCTCTTCCTGGGTTTTTCCAGCAAACCAGAGCTTGCCGTCTGCTCTGTCGTTCTCTTCGCCATAAATTTCTGCAAAGTACATTGGTGCTTGATGGCCCCACCATAGTTGTCTAGATAGACACCAGTCATTGACATTTGACATCCATCGAATGTAGCTCTTCTCGGCAGACTCGGGGAGAATCTTGATTTCTCCTGAGGTTACAACCTTCAACGCTGCATCCGACATTTCCGACATGCGCATCCACCATTGTGGTTTCATGATTGGTTCAATGATATCTTTCGATTTATTGCAAAGAGGAACAGTCATAGGGTTGTCCTTCTTGTCGACATAGAGTCCAACCTTCTTCAGGTCATCCTGGATGGTGTATCGAACGTCAAATCGCTTTTGACCAACGTAGGGACCTGTATTCTCGTTCATCTTGCCGTCATCTGTTAGGATGTTGATAAATTCTAATTTGTGTCTTGTACCCAGCGCAAAATCGTTTGGATCGTGGGCAGGAGTGATTTTTACTGCACCTGTACCGAAATCCTTCTCGACGTAGTCATCGGCGACGATTGGCATCAGTCGACCCTCGATGAACGGATGGATGGCATTCTTTCCGACGAGGTGCTTATATCTCTCATCATCAGGATGAACTGCGATACCTGTGTCGCCAAGCATTGTTTCTACACGTGTGGTTGCCACTTCGATCAACTCGTCTGTTCCTTCGATTTTGTATTTAAAGTGCACAATAACACCGAATTCTACCTTCTTATCATATCCAGGGACATCAAGTAAAGTTCGACCGGTGAGCTCTTTGTTGTCGACTTCGAGATTTGACAGAGCAGTGTTCAGTTGTGTACACCAATTAACAAGTCGATTCGCCCGATAAATGATACCCTCGTCGTGCAATTGAACAAAGGTCTCGGTGACAGCTCCTGCAAAATTTGGGTTCATGGTAAAGGCCTCACGGGTCCAATCGAATGAGCCTCCCATTCTCCGTAAAACAGTGTTGATTTTGGTGTGGTACTCTTCTTTCCACTCCCAGACAGTTTCCACGAATTTTGGTCTCCCCAAATCATGACGGGTCTTTTTTTCACGGCGCCACAGCATGTTTTCAACCACACTTTGTGTGGAGATACCAGCATGGTCACAGCCAGGAAGCCATAGGGTGGTCTTGCCTTGCATCCGGTTCCACCTAATCATCACATCCTGTAGCGCATTGCCCAAGGCGTGGCCCATATGAAGATTTCCTGTAACGTTTGGGGGTGGCTCAACAATGACGAAGGAGCCCTCTGGCTTCACCTTGCCGTCTTTGGTAAATTCAGGCTTGAAGAACCCCTCCTTCTCCCACCAGGAATACCACGCAGATTCGACGGCGATAGGGTTATAGGCTTTATATTGAGGGTCCTCGAAGGATTTAATGACTATGACTTGGTTAGCCTAGCTGCCCGCGGGTTGTCCTGGAGAATTTGGGTGTGACCTACTCTTCTTTTCCCCCGCAGGTGTCTCTTCGACGTATGCTGGCAAGACATCCTCTTCAGCCTTCTTTTCGGCCTTGGCTTTCTTCTCTTTGCTCTTACTAGTCGCTGGTGCGGCGGATTTAGAAGCTGCTTTGGCCTTTTTTTCGTCGAATTTGGCTTGCTTTTCTGCCTTTTTGCGCTCTCGCTCTACTGTTTGTTAAATGAGTCAACATACATGCATTTGTGGATATGAAACCCCAAACAACCCAAAATGAAGGGCAATGTATTCACGTACATTCTTTTTCGCTCTTTACTTTCTTCTCTCCCTCTCCAACTTCTGCTGTGCCGACCTTACTACCTGCATCCTGTCCTGGTAAATGGGATCCTGTGGGTGATGATTTTGCGGCCTCGGATACTGCAGCTTTGGTCTCGTTCGAGAGGGGAGGTGGTGGGCCTGTTACGGGTCCCGTCTTCTCACCAACTGGTTCAGTACTGAGTTAGAAGGTATATTGCATGCAATTGACTGGTATAGTATTCTGGATCTTACTTGGGTTTGCCGAAGCAGAATTGGTAGCCATTCTGACCAGCGAATATCTTAGACTTAGAGTGCTTCTGAAAGGCGACCTGCGCACCCAGAGCGCTCTGGGTAGGAATTTCGACGTGGTGGCGTCTGGATGGAAAATTGGTGTAATGAGGGGTCGCTCCGAAGCTGCAGGAGATCTGTTTGTACCTATTAGTATTTTGAATTTGGGAGTCACTGTCGATGACTCCAATGTGCGGGCCAATCAAGGGAATCCTTGTTGAAGCCTTGTCGTAGAATTTTAGCCTTGCCGGCAAGGCTGTAACATTCATGACGCTGATTTCAATTTCCGCGGTCCGTCCTCATTCCTCACATCGATAATGGACATCTTTCACCAACATTAATTCAGTATACCTTTATCTTTCTTACGTCGGGTGCGGGCCTGTTGACGCTTTAGCTCATATAATATTCTTCTGCATCCCGCCAAAATCAAAATGCCCATCCAGCCTCTCCCTCTGTCTACCATCCACCTCCTTGGATCCGCCCAAGCTTTAACTACACCAACATCCCTCATCAAAGAGCTCATTGATAACGCTCTAGACGCAAAGGCAACATCCGTGGATATCCTCGTCTCTCAAAATACGCTGGATAAGATCCAGGTCCGGGACAATGGACAGGGTATTCCATTCGAAGACCTCGACTCGTTGGGAAGACGAGGCCACACCAGCAAACTGACAAATTTCGAGGAGCTGCGGACCATTGGAGGCACAACCCTGGGTTTTCGTGGAGAAGCACTTGCGAGTGCCGTTCAGTTAGGAGAAGTCTCCGTCACCACGAGAACTGATGGAGAAGCCGTGGCTACCCTGGCCCTTTTGAAAGCCCCTGGAGGAGTTGCTCGACAGAGCCGCACATCTCATCCCGTCGGTACCACTATTTGTGTTCTCAATTTCATGAATAAACTCCCAGTCAGGAAGCAGACCGCTCTCAAATCTTCTTCAAAAACCCTTGTCAAAATCAAGGAGCTGCTCCAGACATATGCCTTGTCTCGTCCTTCCATTCGATTCAGTCTGAAAATCCTCAAGGAATCAAAGGGTGGCTTTTCATACGCCCCACGTCCTAATGATGGAATCAAGGAAGCTGTTTCTCACATCATAGGCAAAGATGCCTCGGCGCAATGCATAGAAAAATATTTCGTCTTCTCCGAGTCTCAATCATCTGGGACTGTTCAAGCTGGCGATTCAAATGACACTCATCATGACATTGACCAAGAGCCGAACAACCAATTCCACGTTTCTATATATCTTCCCAAACCAGACGCCGATTCATCCAAAATTGGACGTGGACAATTTCTCTCCATCGACGCTCGGCCAGTATCTCATGAAAAGGGCACAATGAAACGCATCGTGACTTTGTTCAAGGGATATCTCAAAGTTGCTCTTGGGGAGAATGCCGATATCAAGAATCCCTTCCTTCGGTTTGATATCGAATGTCCTGTCGCTAGCTATGACCCTAACGTGGAGCCTGCAAAGGATGATGTCCTATTCGGGAGTGAAACCTTTGTTCTTGATTCATTTGAGTCATTTTTCAAGGGAATGTATGGGGAGAAAAGTGTCACACCAGCTGCTGCGTTGCGATCGAATTTGACCAGAAAGCTTGACAATTTCGAATTACTTCTATCACGAAAGCCCACAATACCCTCACAATCATGTGCTGAACTGCCCGCCTCGGGGAACTCGGAACAATCTAAAAATTTGGCCAGCGAGTGTTCTCCACCTGTTACACATTTTTTCGACCCCAATAACCCTCTCTTAACCTCTCCTCTTCGGGCATTTACTAGGTCTGATGAAGAAGCTATTCCAACCAGAGGGAGTATCGAAGAAGGCTCTGCGGGTGATGTTGGCAGTGGCCGTCGCAGATGGGATTTTGATATGTCAAAAGACTTTGTGGATACGCCCAGTAACAACGGCAAAAACCACGAACGAAACGGCTGTCGTCCCCCAACACGTAATTCGTCTCCGCAAACGGCAGTAGAAATAACAGGTCAACTCAACCCATGGGTTATTGCTAAGATGACGGCACCTGTTCACCCAAGTGCATCTCACACGGAACCGCTTCTAGACACATCGTCCTCACCAGCCATCAACCCCCGAAAGCAAAGTAATTTTTCAAATCAGGCACCATTGGCCGACACTGTGCAACAACAGCATAGCGCTCCTCCTCGCCTGAAACAATACGGCAGCTTGGAAACAGATCTATTGGTAGAATCCACGAATGTGGTCAGACCTCAACCTCGTCGACGTCAAGATTCTCTCGAACTACTAGATCTGCTGCCGCAGCCACCAATTTCTATGTTCCATATCAGCGAGGAACCAGTGTTTCAGCGGCCACCAAACGACTTCATCAGTGCAAGAAATATGACAGAGACGATGCCTCTCTCGCCACCTGTTACTCAAAAACGACGTGCTCCTAAGAGAGGAAATGGGCTAGACAAGCCGTTTGCGCCACCAAAAAGGGTTGCTGACGAGACTGGGCCATCAAATTTGTTACAAACAACGCTATCGGTCCCTCGACGGCAGAATATCAGCTCACTAGAAAGGGAGCCTAGTGATGAAGTGTCGGAGCTCGATTGGGCAATGGCTTACGAACAGAACAAAGAGCTTGCAACTCAAAAGCTACGCGAAGAACGACGTATTGCCAGAAAGGAAGCAAAGGAGAGGGAGAAAGAAGCGGACAAAGTCAATGAGACTAGCCAGTCATCCCCACACAAAAACCGCCAGAACGCAGCGATAGCAGCACTCGATATCGAAAATTCCGTGTCTCTCGCTCCAGAACATGAGACTGTCAGGGTAGCCTTACCTCAGAATGACCCACGTTCCTACCTAATGAGACACCAAGAAAGGTTTGCTAATCGAGGTGGATCGTCGAAGTTGACTCGAGCAAAGTCAATGAAACTACCATTGGAGAGAATTCCCGAAAAGAGCCAAACGACAGAGTTGGTATTGAAACAATCGGTGGATATGAATGGTGTGCAGAAGCTCGCCGAAATAATACTTAAGCATGATCTGTATCTGGCTCGAGGGGTTCAAGAATGTGGTCTTGGCTGTGGTGGTTCTTGGGACAAAAAAGACGTATTTAGGAAGTTTCAGGTGGTCGTCGAGGAGTGGATGGGTAGAGCAGACATGGAATGTGACGTTTCCTACGATTTCCAAAATCTACATGAACTGAGAGCTCCAGCTACCATGTAAAAATATCGGGGAAGGTTTGCTATGTTGTTACCGGGATTTGAGCTGGGTCGGTGTTTGGCTTGTTGCCGGGACTTGCATTATACTCGGGATTTGGCTTTGCTTTTACTATAAGATACCCATTTGCTGATTAGACATACGCTACAATATAAACCTCATGACAAGTAATAAGACCTGACCAGTCTCAGCTATAGAACTCGAGCTCTAATGATCAAAGTGATTCACGTGATAGTCTTTTGCCTCTTATAGGACTGAAGTAACGAAATTATCAGTGGATTTCATTGTCAATAACGATTACTCCTTCCTTAATTCATTCTTGAGTGATGAACGATCAATGAGGAGCCCCCTTTTTTCATGACGGGGCTTCTAATACGTGAAGAGAGCCCCACCCTTGACATTTCACGTCAAGCTCCGCACCTGAAGGGCGTCACCATGACTCAAGAGACACAAAATTAACATCAACTTCTATTTCAATAGCCTGCGACTGAATCCCATTTCTTCATAGCAAATACAAACCTCAAAATGGCAACCTCCGCACCCGTCCTTGAAACCGAGCCATCCGATCAAGGACTCTCCAAACTCTCACTCTCATCCCAAACCATCCACGCAGATGATTTCCTCAACAAAGGCCAAGATATAGCACCGCCTCTCCACGTCTCGACAACATACCGCTATAATCGAGATCCGACTCAATTGACGAAATGGTCCGACCATGATGTAAAAACCTCCAATTTTTCTTCTTTTTTTTTTCTTTTTTTGAGGAAATGACACAATATCAGCTGACCTTCGTTCCTCTAGCCAAACATTCCATACGAGGGACATGTTTACTCGCGCCATACAGCACCGAACACTACACGTTTTGAAGCTATCCTCACGGAAATACTCAAGGGACCGACACTCACTTATGCTTCCGGGTTGAGTGCTTTCCACGCTCTTCTAGTATTCTTGAACCCCAAGAGGATTTCTATCGGTGCGGGATATCACGGATGTCACGGCGTGATAGAAATCCACCAGAAACTCTCGGGTGTGAAGAAACTTCCCTTGGATTGCGATATCGAAGAATTGCAGCCGGGGGATATCATACATATCGAGACTCCAATCAACCCGAATGGCACTGCGTCGAATCTGAAGGCTTTTGCGGAGAAGGCTCATGCGAGAGGTGCTTTCTTGACTGTGGATGCTACTTTTGCTCCTCCGCCTTTGCAAGATCCTTTTTTGTGGGGAGCGGATATCGTGATGCATTCTGGTACTAAGTATATTGGTGGCCATTCCGATATGCTCTGCGGAATTTTAACCGTGAATCCAATCCACAACAAAGAAAATTGGCATGCGAAAATGAAGAGCGAGCGTCTCGTCCTCGGAAACGTCATGGGCAATATGGAAAGTTGGCTCGGTGTGCGATCCGTTCGAACTCTCGAAATTCGTGTCAAGAAACAGGCGAACAATACGACTAAACTCGTGAGATGGCTGGATGCAGGTTTACATCCGGAGAAGTTTGTAGATGAGAAGGATGTTCCTACTCCTGAGGAGGCGAAGGTTATTCAAGCTGTTTTGGCGAGGATTGAACATGCTAGTTTGCAAGAGGAAGATATTAAGGATGGGTGGTTGGTGAAGCAGATGCCTAATGGGTTTGGACCTGTGTTCAGTATTGTTTTGAAGAATGAGGGACTAGCGAAGGTGTTGCCCAGCAAGCTGGATTTATTCCATCATGCTACGAGTTTGGGGGGTGTGGAGAGTTTGATTGAGTGGAGGGCGATGACGGATCCTTCGGTAGATACTAGTTTGCTAAGAGTGAGTGTTGGGATTGAGGGGTGGGAGGATCTGAGGGATGATCTTTTGAATGGGTTCAAGGTTTTGGCTAGGGCATAGATATTTGAAAGTTAAAACCAATCGAAGAGGTTGAATTGACTGCGCAATTCGTGGTTACAAAGTGGCCTAGATGGGCAAAAATGTCCGGAAATTATGATAAAGTGGGCAACAACTCTAGTTTACTGCACTGCACTGGTAAGTATTCTATACTTCGCTTCCTTGGTCATCGCCGGGGAGTGAGAAAATATGATAAAGAAAGTGACTGCTATTAGAGATGCCTAGTGATTGACGAAGTAGAATAAAATCTACAACTATTAACAGATAATCACTAACAAGAAAGAATAAGAAGCAAAGCAGAATGAAGCTACCCCTGAGTTACCCAAGAGTAGTCAACAAGAGAAATGAAGCCGCACAGACTTATAAACTAAAAGTAATTCCCGTAATTACCAACGCAAGTCCATATAAATTCCAAAGTTGCAAAATTTCCACTTATTTACTTACTTCCACGCCCCTAATCCAACAACAACAACTTCCCATTCATTCTACTTATTCCCTTTCAATCCAACTCAAAAACCAAGGACAGACGAATCAAACAATCAAAAACGATGAAACAGAAGAAGAAAAACAAACGTCTTAACCCCCCGTTCATCTAGATACAAAGTCCTGAACTCTCAATTCGTGTCTAATATATATTTAAAGGATAAATAGTACTAGCAATAAGTTAAGATAGCTTGAAAACAAAAACATACCTTGAGATTATAGATCAGCTCTTCCTGTCGTGCTAGGTAAAGTATTCAAACACCACCTTTCCAGAATTCTAGAAATGTAAATGACAAGGAGGATAACAAATGGGAAGAAAGCGGAAAAGAAGAAGTGAGCAACCGCAAAATAGGAAACCAAAAGAACATGAAGTTGTAAGTAAGCTCAAGGAAAATGAGAAAATCAGAAATCGAGATATCAAATTAAACTTTCCATTGCTCAGAGAACTGTTGAAGCTCTAAACTTCCAAACGTACCATATCTTTCAAGATGATGCATTTTCTTTTCAGAGGATTCCCTCTCCACCCTACATCTTCCCCGGAAAAGCCACTTCTAATATCGGGGTATCTATCTACAATAATTGAAACGTGTGACACATTTAATGATGGAAGAGACGAATGCTCTGCTCAACAAAGGTAATGCCCAACTTCTCCGCCGTCTCGAAAACTGCTGCATCATTTTGACTGCCGGTTGGTGCTGCGATGTACTTGACTCCTGATCGTCCAGCGCGGTAGACATTGTCGATGAAGGGGAACTTTAAATATGTTAGTAGGATCTTAAATCAATAACGGTACAGGGAGCTTACGAATGCATCACTAGAGACGACAACATCCTTGAGCTTTGCGAGCCACTCCTTTCGTTCCTCCTTGGTGAATGCCTTTGGAACTTCATCAAAGAAGGCCTCGTAACCAACTCTCTCAGGTCCATCCTCTGGAAGCTCCCCGCTCACCAACAAATCAATTGCGTTGCTCTTGTCCGGCCGCTTGGTTCCCTTCTTCCACTGCAGTAGAAGTAAAGTTAGTAAAAGATGAAAATGTTCATCTGGCTAGAGGAGGAGTGTTTTCTTTTTCAACGAAGAAACAGATTTCAGTACCAAAACGAGACTCCAACAACGTGTATTGCAAAAGCTCAGTCCAACCAGAAAGATTAGGGGCATGTTCCACCCCAAAAGAGATAAACTATAAATATCTAAAAAGAAGAAAAAATAAACGAACCTTGATATCCAAAACACGGGGACTAAATCTCAACCACCAGTTGTCTGCCTTGTCACCGGCGAGACGAGTGCAGTGGATACGTGATTGTTGTCCAGCTCCAAGTCCAATAATTTGACCATTGAGAGCATAGCAGACCGAGTTACTTTGAGTATATTTCAAAACAATAGTAGCAACAGTCAAATCCCGAAGAGCAGACTCTGAAAGGGAAGCGGAGTTCTTTGGTGTGATGATGGAAGTAAATGACTTGGGGGAGATCTTGACATCGTTTCGGTGTTGGGTCAAGGTGATACCATAAACGGTTCTCAACTCTTGAGGAGATGGCTCATACTCAGGATCCATTTGCAAAACGAGGTACTTGCCACCCTTCTTCTTCTTCAAAATTTCAAGAGCTGCAGCTTCATACCCAGGAGCGATGACTCCATCAGAGACTTCTCTGGAAATGATCTTGGCAGTTGGTACGTCGACAACATCACTCAAAGCGATCATGTCCCCAAAACTGCTCATACGGTCGGCACCTCTAGCACGTGCATATGCTTGTGCCAATGCTGAGTTCTCCAAGCCTTCAATATCATCCACCATGTAGACCTTGCGCTCATCTACACTTAGAGGAACACCGATGGCAGCTCCCGCAGGAGAGACATGCTTGAAGCTTGCAGCAGCTGGGAGGTGAAGAGCAGCCTTCAATTCCTTGACCAAAGGCCAGGCATTCAAAGCATCAAGTAGATTGATATATCCTGGAGATCCACCAAGAACTTTGAAAGGCAGTGCTGCAGATTTGACGTATGCAGCAGCAGGCTTTTGATGAGGGTTTGCACCGTATCTGAGCGCCAATTGCTGAGTTCCCTCACCAGCATACTGCTTTCGGAAGAAGTCCGAGATGGAAGCATCATAATCGGCAGTGTGCTCAAATGCCTTCAAAGCGTATAGATTTCTGCTGCGCTCGCTGACCTCTCCCTTCTCCAACTCCTGCAAGAATTCTGGATAGTCCTTTGGGTCGCTCAAGATTGTGACTCGGCCATGGTTCTTTGCGGCAGCACGAATCAAGGTGACTCCTCCAACATCAATCTCCTCAACAGCCTCTGGGATTGTAACGTTGATCTTGGCAATTGTATCCTTGAAAGGGTACAGGTTGCAGATGACATAGTCAACCTTGTTGATGTTTTGTTCGGCAAGGTCCTTCTCGTCGGAGGCAAGGTCGCGTGCGAGGATACCAGCATGGACGGCTGGGTGTAGGGTCTTGACTCTGCCTGCCAACATCTCGGGAGCGTGGGTGATGGCAGAAACATCTCTAGTAGGGAGTTAGAGATCGGTTGGTGGTGGGGGGAAAGTGAAGGCGAGCAGCGCAAAGAGACCCCCTCAGGGAAGGATGAGAAGGCGGAGGAAGGGAGAATTGGAAGGGCGGCTACCTAGAGGCAATCTTTCCAATGCCACTTTTGATAGTTATAATTAAGGTCGATTCTCATTTCTTTCCAACTGACTTCAGGGAGAGAATATGGTAGTACAAACAGGGAGAAGGGAGGAGGGGAGCAGAATAGAAACAACTTACTCTACCGCAAAGCCAGACTCTCTGATCATCTTGGCAGTGCCTCCCGAAGCAAGAAGTCGAACATTGTGCCCGATCAATCCTTTGGCCAAGTCGAGCAAGCCTGTCTTGTCGTAAACGGAGATGATCGCTATGGGCATCGATTAGATTAGCTGAAGATGAAATTTCAACGGAGGGAGTTTTCAGGGTTCCTCTAACGCACCGGTCTTGCGAGTTGTCGACATCTTAACCAAGTTTTGATATTCGATTGAGGACCAAATTGGTGGGAGTGTAAATAATCAAAAAAGGTGATGGCGGGGTGTCGAAATTTACCCCACCAAGCTTTATCAACGCTCGCTCCGTTTGAAAAAAGGCATTGCCGCTATAAGCAAGTTCGGCGGGTGCACTTTATTGTAACACTTTACTGCAACCAGAGTACGAGACAGGAACACGACGCAATGACTCTTCAAAATAACTCATTGTGATTGCAAGAACGAAATAGCAGTGTAATTACACGAACGCTCAAAAGGCAAGAATACCCCCAACAAAGCTTGAATTACGAGCAACAAGTTTGCTACCAGCCAGTTCATCAAACAACGCATTTTCCTGAAATCCCGCGATCCCCCGTGGCAGAGATAAGGTTCTGTAAATAGCCCTTTCTCTAGGTTTCTGTTTATAAATTACCTTGAAATTTAAAGAACCCCGTCGGGTGAGTTCAAATGGATTTTCCAAGATCAATAGAGCAGTGAGCTTGCAGACAGGTACAAATCTGATATTTGCTGCCGCTTTTACATGCGCGGGCGATGTCGCTTGATGCCTTGGGCAGCAGATCAGGCCACCACGCTAGTTTTTTTCTTACATCTTGAAAATTTTTGAGGCTCGTAGTTTCTTCCTTTCTTCTCCAACAAAGTAAATTTATTTACTCAACGCAAAAAAAACACGTTCGCTCAAAGCAATCAGTTCGAGAAGCCCGTCGTCCTCGGATGATGTGAGGCTCCATGACAACCGGTTCGTCAGTAGAAACGGAGAAGAAAGTGCTCGATTATGGGTGAAGCGTTCTCCTTTTCCCTATGGAGAGGGTTTCAATGATTGAACATAAATACCACGCGACTATCGACTATGTATTTGATGCCAGAGGATGGGATTCCGTGGAAGAAGGGTTGATTGGATTCAATTGCTTGCTTGACCCTGGTGAAACTCGAGAGTGAACGAACTTAAGGCTCGAAATATTGGCTTGAAATCTCGGCAGTGAAAACTGGGAAACCAGACAAGACACCTTCAACTTCGTCGTCTCTTTAACCTGCTCCCTCTTGGACTCCCTGCTCACCCTGCTCATCCCTAGGTGTCCTGAATAAATCCCTCCTCCCTTCCCTGTGAGAATTCGGAGACAGATTTTGAAAATGACGTCCAGGATCTTATGGAACGGCATAAAATGTTGAAGGTACTGAAATCGTGGCCTGTGGCTGGAACGCTGTGCGCCTCATTTCCAGGTTTCCGCCCTGAATGTGGACCTCGGGAGTTGATGAGAGCAACGGATAATCCCCACACTCATCACCCTTCACAATTGAACCAACTCCCGTCGTCAAGTAGGTGCAGGTGGTCTTTGAGGGCCAGCCAAATGTAAATAGACGCCTTTCTGTTGAAGGCGTGTTAAATCTCCGTCAACGGCTTCCTTATCCCCACTCACCAAATTGATCGACGAACGTGTAATATCACAACGGTCAACTCGAAACACAACTCATCCCAATACCTTGAAATCCAGATCATCACTCAGTCCATAATATCTGGAGAATTGATTCTCCAGGTCCTTGACGGAGCCTCCAATTCAAATTCAAATTCAAATTCAAATTCAAAAGATACTCCGTACCCCTTTCGACAAAAGCTAATGATCGCAATCTGGATAAGCTCGAACGGTGGCAACCGATGCAACGTCGCGCCAATCTTCCAACCGACCACCTCCCACAAGACCAATTGCCAGAAACTGAATAGGCACGTCTCATTGGAGATGGAAAGTAAAATTATGAAAGCAACAGGGCAGGGCGCCAATTCATCCACACGCCAACAACTTGTGTATTCAGGGGTGTATGCAGGTACCCTCGATATCGTAGCCCCTTTCAGGAAGGAAGCCCCTCGGTTGCAGATATCGATATCCGGATATCAAAATTTATCCCTACCTCTAGAAAGAAAGGAGGGTGTCATTGATCTTGAAGAGGTAATACCTCCCTCAACTGACGCCTTTGTTTACTTGGAATCGGAACTTGCGGATGGCGAATTCTCGTGAATAACTCTATGTTTTCGCTGTGTAAACCTTCAGAACCTCGCTTATCCAGCAATGCCAGTCTTGAGGAACTTAATTTTAAGGATGTACCCCCGCAGAAGCTCGGTGCCACATCTCTTATCCCCCATGAAAATGGACATTTTCGATAAGGTCGTCCCCCTGGAAATTGATGTGGCGTTTTACCGTTGGAACCAGCTGCAGAGTCGCAGACCTGGAAGTTGATATTGAGAAGTCTCATTTCTTAATGTGGGACTCTATCTTTGGGAGGGGGTATGAGTGGGCAATCCAAGGCTCACCTCCGAGTGAGTATGGAGCATGGAGAGGCATTGGGAGGGTTGGATGTGGACGTTATCAAAGACAAGCTCGACGCGTGCTACTTATATCGGGACACTTCGCTCCCATCCTACCTTCTTTTCTTTCCTCCTCATCCAACTTCAAGTACACTCTTTTGATACTTCATCCACTCTCTTTCACACATCTTCCTCTACACTCTTCAATCCTTTCAACCTACCTCAAACCTTCCAAACTTTTCAATCAATTACCAACTCCCAAACTTCAAGATGCAATTCTCCGTCGTCACCCTTTTCGCCGTCATGGCCGCTGTTGCCACTGCTGAGAAGTAAGTCAGATCGACACACCGAAGCCTTCGATCTATTGCTAACATATCTTAGGACCGTCACCGTCTACGCCTGTGGTCCATCATCCACTGCTGTTGCACCTTCTGGATACGCAGCACCAACAATTGCACCAACAGGTACCGGCGCAGTCGTCACACCAACCGCCACTGGACTACCATACACTGGTGGTGCCGCAGCCAACGGTGTTTCCGCCGTTGCCTTGATCGTTGCTGGAGGTGTCGCTCTCGTACGTCCCCCTTACAATCAAACCCCTCATTTAACAAATAAAAGCACATGCTAACATCCCTCTCCCAGTTCTTGTAAACGTCTTGCCTAACGACCTCAACTTTGAGTTTTCAACAATCGGCATAACTTCCCCTAGCGGTTTTCCCCTATTTAATAAGGATACTTAATGGACCTCCTTTCGACGGGCAACGAAAATACCTTGTGCTAGCACGGCAATTCGAGTTCGGGATTTTGAGAGGGGTATCTGGTGTTTTATGGAGATGTGTGATGAGCTTTGACGTCGATAATCTCCTGTACATATTGAAGGTCATCGCAAACGAATCAAATTAAAAATAATAATAATAATACACATGTCTCCTGTGATGTCTGAAGAAAGTCTTACCGAAACGTGATGGTGAATCTCAAATAATAATTGCAGCAATATATTGATACTATCAGCATCTAGTGCTCGTGAAAACTTGTCGGATATTCAGATTGGAGAAGGGTAAGTCTAGACTAATCGGGAATTGTAGATGTCTTCTGGTGAAGGCCGACTACACACATCACTCTATTCGATTGTGTGAAATAGTCTGGACAATGACATTCATTCTCCTGTGATGTTTAACTCTCAGAGAGCGAATCCCATTGTCCTAGAACATCTGAGATAGTAAAGTAGAGGATGTATGTAGAGTAAACGTTGGGATTTTTATGATTTAGATTTTCGCAAAGAACAACTATAGCAGGGAAATGTAGGCATCTCCATTATCTTTAGGATATTGAGCAGTGGCACTACACCACCTGAAAGTCTGGTTTTCGGCTCTACGTACCACTAGGCTTAATGACAGGACATGATAGCTTCCCATACCGTGGCTCTCATGGAATTGCAACTGAGCAACTCGTCTGAAATACATTCTGAAATTATCCCAATTTCAACTTCGGCAGTGAATTGTAGAGCTTCAGTTGAAGTTGTGATGTTGAGAATATGGGTAGTGAAGTTTGTCAAAGTTTTTGTGAATGCTGACAAAATTTGAGGTCGCGCGCGTCACACGTTTGCCTCCCGCCAAAACCCAAGTACCCTCATCCAGAGCACGCCCAAACCAAACACCATTTCCTTGACAACCTCCATCCACCATGTCCTCACCAACCGTCCAGATCGCCTCGCCGGCGCAATTCTCTAATCTCCTCAAGTCCTCCAAAATCGTCGTCGCAGACTGTATGTTCATACCCCACCTTGCCCCTCGTCGTCCACAGCACGAGCAAACGTAGCTTCACAACACCTTCGCAGAGCCTACACTAACTCTCCAAAGTCTATGCAGACTGGTGTGGACCATGCAAGCAAATTGCCCCAATTTACGAGCAGCTGTCGGCCCAGCTAACGCGACCGAATCGCATCACCTTTACAAAGATCAATGTGGACACCCAGAAGGAGATCGCTTCCAATTATGCCGTCACTGCCATGCCAACCTTTATGATATTCAAGGAGGGCCAGGTCGTTGAGAAGATCCAGGGCGCGGATGCCAGAAAGTTACAAGCTGTTATCAAGCAGTTGTCTGCTGAAGCTGATGGTGCCTCGAGCGGCTTTGGGGGCTCAAGCAGTGGCGATTGGCGCAAAGGAGAGTTGCCAAAGGGATATGGAGATGTCACCGATCAAGTTGATGTGAAGGGATTGGAACTCTTGAACTCGGATACCGAATTTGGCACTGTGCGAGTTCTGGTCGAGAGCAGCAAACCAACTGGGTTGCAGAAGGGCAAGGCATCGGAGAATGCTGTCAAGGATTGGGTAGAGAGTGACACCGATGAGCAGTTGATGTTATACATGCCCTTCCAGGCCCTCCTCAAGATCCATACTCTACAGGTATGCGATACTCTACCTGCGAGATTGGACCCCTGCTAACTTCTGCAACAGATTACCTCCCTACCTCCCAAAGAAGCCGAAGGTGACGAAGAAGTTCCCATGCGACCCAAGACCATCCAAATATACTCCAATCGCCCACATATCCTCGGTTTCGAAGAGGCAGACGATACCCCCATCACCCAAACCATTACACTCTCTGAAAAAGATTGGGATGCTACTGGTACTGCGACTATCCCTCTACGATTCGTAAAGTTCCAGAATGTCACAAGTTTAGTTATCTTCATCGTGGATGGAGACGGAGAAGGAGAGCGGGTTCGCCTGGACAGACTCAGAATAATCGGCGAGACGGGCGAGAAGAGAGATGGTAAAATAGAAAAAGTTAGTGACGAGTAAAGAGGAGAAGGCATACGAGATATATGGGGAGGATGATTAAATGACTGGCATGAACAAGGACGCATGCTAATGAGGGAAGAGAAATGGCCTTGAGCCTTGGAATATGATGAGGGTAGACGCAGTAGAGAATTAAATGCGATGATTGTCCCCAAATGAAGGCCCTTGCTTTCTTTGAATTTTGTATTGAATCGATATCTACCTACATCGCTCAATAATTGATGATCATGCCCTCGCCACGATAGTATCTTGCGTAACGCTGAACCAACCCATTTCTGCCACCCCTCCAACAGCTTCGCAGAAGCCTTGCATCTCCCGCAAAACACGCCCTCCAATATATCCTCCTCGCATCCCTCCCTCCAACCCTCGAAACAACACCACTCTGAACCAAGTATAAAAATAAGAAGAAAAAAATGTCCAGCCCCCCCCATCACGCCCCGCATCCAGCAAAAACCCAGCGAGCCCGTTAAGACAAATCGGTAGGGTTTGCGAACACAACACAGGAGCTATCGATGAAGGAAAAAAAGGCCGTCTTTGCAATTGAGTTTTCTCTGTGATAGGATTGACGCTCAAATTTTAAAATTATTTGACAAATACATCATGGGACGAAGAATCCACTCTCCGAAGAGAGAGATTTTCGCGGATGATTGAGCAACACTGGGGGTTTTAAATCCTATCGCCGCACAAAGAGGGAAGGAGAAAATTGGAAGGGGGGAGGGGGTTATATAGGTAGGGAGGAAATTTTTGGGTGGGGCGGACTAGACTGGTTTGGGTGTGGGCACTGCACGTGATGTTTAAAGCGGCGGCTGGATTAACAAGTCTTATTTTTTTCGAGGACGGTGGAAAATGAAAATTTAGCTTAAATTTTTAGGACAATTGAGGTTGTCCAACTGCCTAAGCCAAGTTGAAAAGTTACAGTTAACCTAATTAAGTCAATATGCCGTTCTAGTAAAGTCAAATCCCTCTAGAATATTAGAGCAACAAGGCACTTAGGCATTGCTGCGAAAGTAAAGGTAATGTAAAGTTCTACGCCCTAGTTCTACTAAATCGAACCAGTCGTATAATTACTGACACAGGCAGTTGACCTAGTTCCGTAGTTCCCCGAGGATAACTGTTAGTTTATAAGTATTGAATTCCTTCCACTCGTGTCTTCTTTGGACTCCCTGTTGACTGTTTCGTCTGCATAACAGAAAACAGTAACACCAAAAACTCCTTGTCACCTCGTGACGGAAAAGTGTTCTGGTACTCGTAGTACGAGTATCTACTGGTTAGTCGCGTGTCTATAATACGCTGCTCAACCCATGGGGATATTCATTCGTCCTTAAACTGTCAACCTTTTGGTAATTCAATTGCACTCTGAAAGAATCTCCCTTTTCTGACTTCAAGGACTCTCCCATTTGCACTTGGCCTTAAAGTTGAAATGTGTGCGTTCATGTACCACACCCAAGACATGACCAAATTGGCATAAAATACCAGTCTACCACTTCATGCGTCTATCTCATGAGGTGGCTGCATACGTAGTTGTTTGAACTTGTTTCCCTAGGTTGCTCACCAGCTTCCGTTCCAATAAAACTCTCTGACGAGTTTGCAAAGGAACTTCGAACATTGGAATGCCTATGAGAATTTTTGAATCGTCTGCCCGTCAACATTACACAGTATTCTTTTTTGACAAGATTTTTCACCATGAAACATCTCCCATATGTAGCCATTGCGGAATCGTGCTTTCGGGATGTCTTTGTTACCAGGCTATAAGCGGACATCGTGCTGCTACGTCAGCTCGTACTTGAAATGCAGTCTTTTGACTTCCACAGAGGGTTTAGCTTTTCCAATGATTCTTGTCGTGGTTAAGATCATTGTAGTCTTTAATATAGCAAGCGTAAGGGAATGAGATTCATTTTCTGGTCTGATTTATTTCATAGTAAAGGCGAAACAGATAGAACTCAAAGGAGACTTTTGTGCGTCTAGCGTGTTGTCTCCTGACTGTAAGTAATGTAACTCGTGGATTTCTTCACTGAATGTACCTTGGCTTAAAATCAATGTTAAAAACATAGTAAACAGTCCACCTATTATGCAATTTTCTCTACTATTAAGTTCGGTGATTATAAAATAGATTTGAGAGTAGTTTTAGATTATTTACTTTAATTAACTAATAAAGTTAAAATAATAAGAGTAGATACAAATATAATATCTCTACTACTATGCATAAGGTTTTATATAAGCTTAGATACGACTTATAGTAATATTGAAAGAAATTAGAATACTTTTAATACTTAAAATCTATTATAGTATAGTGTAGTATAGTGTAGTAAAGTAGTTGAGGAGGAGTGAGGCTAGTACTTATCCCGGTCCTCGACGTCCCCGTACGAAACCCGCCTGAGGAGTACCGACAGATAATAGGGTATTGGCAATCATTCTCATCGACAGGTGATGTGGTGCTCTGCGCCCAGTGGTCGGATTGGCAAAAATTTCGACAATCTCAACAAAGACTTCGGTCCCGCTATCGAAACAATTCATTCAGTATATTTGTAGACGAAGTCCGCGAGCGTAGACGAGCGCATGGATTAGATAGCAATGTCCACCTACTGTTTGACCCCAACAGCAGAGTCGGGAACAGGATTGGTTTGAGTTTCACGACTACCATCTCACACTACATGAGCGGCAGGGAAAGAAACGAGACGGGCTACGGAAAGACTTGGATAACATCCAGAAGAATGCCGGTGATACCGACATGGAAGGTTCAGAATACGCAGCACAACAGGAAAGAGCCATTCAGCAACGCCTGGAATATGCCGAAACAATCCTGCGATGGCATGAGGTCATCCTGTGTTGGATTGAACAATGTTGACTTGCGATGGATCCACTGTCTCCGACCCTCGTCGAGAAAGGCAGCGGTGATCATTACTCCTCACCCCATCGTCAGCGGCGCTCAAAGCGACGGAACACTTTGGCTGTCCAAGGGAAGGGCAGGGTGTCGAAGTCCACGCTAAAGGGTCAAATTATACGGACCCGGACGTCGAAAGCTGCAATACCCAAGCCTATCTCTATTGACTCGGTCGTCACGTTATCACGTGGCACTCAACAGATGCTGAAGCGTCGGGAGCTCAAGCCTCGACATGCTAAAGAGAAGGCACTTGGCCAACTTCTTCCACAGAGAGTCGCCAAGTCAAATCGGTTCGCTGATAATGGGACCAAGTCGCGGCAGATTCGAGATCGAGCAAGGCCTCAACGCCGGTCAGCCAATCAACGGCTACATCCTACGCCTACGACTATCAAGACCCGAAGTCAACGGATAACAAGGGAGCCAGTGAGATGGCCACCAGGGTAAAAGATGGCATCTGCCCTCCAACACTACGATACTTGCGAATGACGACTATGTGAATAGCTCATGTAAAAATGAAAGATGAGAGAGTTGAACCGTAGCTGTGTAACGATAGCACTGGTAGAACGAAAGAGAATTGTCGCAGGGACGGTGACCGGAATTTGCATATCTTGAATCTGACGTTTGGACTTGTATTTTGGAACGTGGGAGCATAGCAATTACTAATTTAAATATAGATTAACTGTGTGTCTCTCTTTCTAGTGAGAGTAGTAGCTGCCCTATAATCTGAACTATGTGCTCGTGGTGCCTTGAGCGATAGAGTGCGTATATATGACAAGTAGACCGCGGATGACATGTTTTTGTTATATTATATCCACTCGTCTCTCCTGCTGTTCTTTACGAGGGTTACTAGTTCGCCCTCGGACTATGTCTATTCAAATGGTACTTTTTCAGCATCCCACTTGTATCTAGCTTCAAGAACTCTTAAACTTCAATTGAAGGCATGCCTAAACCCTGTAAAACATCTGCCAGCCACTTCAGACGTATAGAATTTAGGGGGTGAGTATCTATCACGCGTTAAGGTAAGTCTCCCTCTGCTCAGAAGCTTCAGTCCTAGTAAAACTCTCTCAAGATGTTGCGAGGAAAACTTAGGTATCAGAAGAATTCGACTTGCGGTGGTGTAATTTAAATTGTGTATTAATTGTTTTTTGACAAAGTTTTTACGGTGGCTTTGAGGTATCTTTGTTGTAGCCATGGGCAATCACTGCGTGCTACTCGCTCCACCAGCTCGTATTTGTCATTTTGACTTTCACATATAGTCTAGTATCATCGGGATGCTCGTCCTCGCTTCTAAACGAGGAAGCATTTCTCGCGCTTCGTAGTGGTAGATGTAGTTTTCATTGAATGGGAAGTATAAGGGAATGCGTATCATTTTCTGGTTGGTTTTGAGAGCAAAGACGACACGGAGGGAAGGCAAAGAGAAGTAATGGGGAGCAGAAGTGAAGATTCTTAAACTCCTCTTGAAGTAGGAAAAGCCCACATTGTGATTTAAGCAGCCTTGTTGATATATCAACATTCCTAACTATAATCAACGTTATCTAACCAATTAGTTTTCGTAACGAGTTTGGCTATTCGATATTGAGCCTGGCTTGGGTAACAGTGGACACTGGAAGCAGTAGTAATTATAATATCTTTGGATTCTTTAATTAACGTTTTTTAATTGAACTGTTCTATAAGTGGATTATCTACTGTACTGACTATTTTGGATCTTGATTGTTCCGAATACCCGTGCCAATAGTTTCCAAGTGTGTAGGTAATTTACTTGAATTACTCTACGAAGTGGGAATAACGAGGACTGGAAGGAAGATAGGTATAAATATGACGTACTTACTGCCACCTGTAATGTCCATCACGCTTAAGCCGAGAGGTTAGCAAGTACAAGAAAGGTTGAAATGTGGTGGGGGAAAAAAACTACATGAAATCTTCCGAACCCAAAACGTGAACTCTCGAAAAAAGGGGAGGTTCTCTTTGATATTTGACAGTGACAGGAATTCTGCCCCAACTGAATCTAACATCATGTCATTCAGTCTTTGAATCATCCGAGATATCGGAGAGTCACAGCGTTCCAAGTGCCAAAATTGGCTGATGGGGGCCAAAGAGCCGCTGCCTTTTCAGCTCCCGCTTTGTTTTATGCCAGGATGTCCCTGAGAAAATAGTCCGTGGCGTTGGGAAATACCCGATATGCTTCATGTAGTGAAAGCTTGTGAGGAAGAAAAAGAGGAGTGGCGTTGATTTCGTATGCCCGGGAGATGTTTTTGCTTCTTCCAGAAAATACGCATTGATCCCTATTTTTAAATTCCAAGAGGTCCAACGGTTTTCTAGTGGATGATCGGTTGTTTCCATGATGTTCTTCCGGTCGATCGAAAGTGAAAATCAGTTGAAAGAGGAATGCCATCCGCAGGTGGTATTTGGAAAGATACATGACCATTGGAGGAAGGAAATCTGTCTGAATAGTGCCAGCATGCAAAACATCTTCAAACCCAAGTATCGAAAGTCGTTGAAAGAGATAGCCAAAGGAATGCGTGTGTACCTAGGTACTCCGTAGAAACCGCTCGCCAACGACAGAAACCCGCACAGAAATCCAAACAACAAGAAACAAAGATGTGTTGACCTCCCATGGTGTATTTTCAGGAGAGTAATTTCCGATTGGGCCACGAGTCCACGACGACCGACGACCCGCGGCTCGTAACAGCCGGAGGGCAAAGCAACGCAAGGCAAGGGGGCCCACTGGGGATGATGGCTGAAGGTTCGCTGCACAATTTGTTGGTGTGTTCTTGTACCTTTCCTGCATCTGCATCTGCACCTCTCCCTCACCATTTCTTGAACCCTCACCTCACCTCACCAAAACCCACGATTCTACCTCCCAGAGCACCTCACAAAGGAAGTTAACGCGTCGAAACAGCAATTGCGGAGAAAATACCAGCAAAATCAAGATATTACGTGGACAAAGCTTCCCTGAGTACCAGCTGGGGTCGTGACCCTGATTGGGTGGTGCGGTGTGTACCATAATAAATAACCCGCCAGTCTCGACTCTCGTCATGACAACAACATATACTCCCCGTCGCAGTCTCCGTCCCAGGCAATCCCTCGGCACCGCCTCCAGTCCGAATTTGAATTCACAATATACGGCTCAGCGAACCAATACTCTGTTTCCTCCTTCACTGAACAAGAAAATATCCCTTAGCGCACTCACTCCCAGTAGCCTGGCAACCATCCCAGATGCGACCAAAGGATACGGCTTGAGCACGGTGCAGAGCAAGAACTCCCTCACACCCAAGAAAATGGCACCCACGACACCCTCACGCGGCGACGGCGAGGAGCTGGAGGTCGGCGACACGGTCGATGTGCCAGGAAATATGTACGGGACGGTCAAGTTTGTTGGGACCGTACAAGGGAAGAAGGGCCTCTTCGCAGGGGTCGAATTAAGTGAAGAGTTTGCGCGCCGGGGCAAGAATAATGGCGATGTTGAGGGGTGAGACAAGCAAACGCTCTCTCTCCATGAACGCATACTGATCAAATCGCGTAGTATATCGTATTTCCAAACCCAGGTCCCTGGTGCCGGTATCTTCCTCCCGATCAACAGGGCGACTCGACGCGCCTCTGCCTCTTCCCGCGATGGATCCTTTCCTCTGACCCCTTCGACTCCTTCGGCTGGCAGCAGCTTCAAGGTTGCAGGACAAGCTTCGAGAACCTTTACACCACCGACCCCGTCATTGCCCAAATTCAGTCAGTCGGTTGGGCCAGGAAGAGCTCCAAGTCCTGGTTTCAAGAAGTCTCGTCCCTCACTCCCACGTCCCGAATCTCCTCTGCGGAGGCCACAAATCGGTGTGAGACCCACGATCGCAACACCTTCACAAAAGGCACCCCCGCGATATGGCAGCCCTGCCCCTTCTAAATTTGGGCAGAGTGTGAGGGGCACAAAGGACTCGGGAGACCCAAGCAAGAGAGCAGGATACACACCAAGAACGGGAATGATGGGAACACCAGGACCAAGAAGCGCCTCTGCTCTGGGTCAAGCGCCTATGAGCATCAGCGAAGATGAGACCACACCTGTTGGAGTAGCTCGTACTACTACAAACGCAAGTCTTGGCTCCATATCTTCCTTCGCTTCGAAGATACGACCAGCGTCACGAGCCGCATCCCGGGCGGCATCTCGAACGGGTTCCAGAGCAAACGACCATAATGATGAGGCGGATCGATTGCGGGGGCAGCTAGAAGAGCGGGAGAAGCAACTCAAAGACCAGGCAGCGAGCTTGGCAGAAATGGAAAGCGCTCTGGCTGAAGTACAGTCGTTAATGGGGGCTGCAGAGGGGGGCAGCTCTAGCAGGAATCATAGGGGTAGTATGGAGGACAAAGACGCATCACAACTGCGAGCACTACTACGAGAAAAGAACGAGAAAATAGCAATGTTGACCGCAGAATTCGACGCGCACCGGGCAGATTTTAGAAGCACAATCGACACTCTCGAGTTGGCTAGCACGGAAACCGAACGTGTATATGAAAAACGCGTTGATGATTTGTTACACGAGGTTCAAGAATATCAGGAACGTACCGATGATGTCGACAGTGTTGCTAGACAACTTAAACAGCTTGAAGAACTTGTGCAGGAATTGGAAGAAGGTCTGGAGGATGCTCGACGAGGAGAAGCGGAAGCCAGGGGAGAGGTTGAATTTCTGCGTGGCGAAGTTGAGCGCACACGATCAGAGCTACGCCGGGAACGTGAGAAGGCTGCTGCTGCAATTAATGGTAACGGTACCAACGGAGACTCTCACTCTGTCAGTACTACATCCAAGGAGGTTGAACAACGGGACGATGAAATTCGTGGATTGAAAGCCATTATCCACTCTTTAAGTAGAGATGCTGTGCCGGACACTTCAAACTCAAACCTAGATCTCCAAAAGACACCAACCCAACGTCAAGGAAGCTTTCAACGTGGGGACTCGACACAGGACAAGGCGGCCCGGGAGAAACTTGAACGGGAGCTCCAAGAACTCCGAGCAGTTGTCGAAGCAAAGACCAACCGAGAGGACGAACTCGAGCGCGAGCTTGAGCGTGCCCGAAGAGGCAGCGTTAGTACATTGAACCACCAACGCTCCAGTGCAATGACTGTTGGTAGCACTGGTACCGTCACCCAAGACTTTGCATCGGCACGCGATTCCAAGGGGACCGTCGTCAGTTGGCGAGATAGAGACTTGCCCAGATCGCCAGAACATAGACGAGGGAACACGCTTGATACTATGCCAGAGAGTGACACATACTCCTCTGCAGCGGAAAGTAACTTCTGCGAGCTCTGCGAGACCTCGGGGCACGATATTTTGACTTGTACCAACATGTTTAGCACAAACGGCAATTCCAATGGCAACAACCAATCCAGGGAAGACTCGAATAGTCACAAGCGAACCGGGAAAGACGCTGTAAGGGAAGGTCTCAAGCTTTCTCCTCCCCGTCAAGGCGACTACAAACCAGCTCCGCTCTCACCAATGCCACTCTCACCACAGAAGAAATCACCTCCTACGGAAAAGACTCCTGTCCAGATTATTCCTAATCCCATGGAATCGGGACCTGTTGCCGGCAAGGAGAGCGGTGTGGTTAATATGGACAAATGGTGTGGTGTCTGCGAGCGGGAGGGACACGATAGTATCGACTGTCCATTCGAAGATGCATTCTAGATCTAACGTTTGTGTTGGGTGGGGGGACGGGGGCGAATCTTTTATCTCACCGTTTGTGTTTCTCGTCTTCTTCGACTTGGGAGGAAATTAAGGCATTGCATGGCGTGTTAATTTTCTTGCTCTTATGCGATGATACCACTCCCTTTTTTTTCTTTGTTTCCTTTTATGGCTTTGATTCCCCTTTTTTCTTCTTCTTTTTCTGAGATTATCCTAGGGAGGGAAGGAAGGGAAGTGAGTTGGGGGGAGGGGAGATGGATGATGAATTCGGGTTGGGGGGTCTATGATTGGAAATGAACGAAAGGTCATGACTGATGTATAGGGTATAATTAATTAATGAATGGGGAAGATGATGGGTATGGGTGGCTGGCTGGCATATTGAATTAGTTTTGTTGTGTTGATACATTACGGAAGATCGATCGTATTCAGATTCCCTAGCTGAGAATTTTGATTCTACATTATGCTACTTTATATTATCTTTCGTTTTTCCCTTGCTGCTTTCTTGTCGTGCGGTACTTGTTATGCATACTTTGAGATGTACTTCTTTAAGTACCCGGTTCTGAAGTTATTTCTTTCCGAGACCTTGCTTGCCCCAATGATCAAACCACACGTTTACCTACTACAGTTTATCAATAAGTTAAAGCCACTCCAGAAACTCATCAGTAAGCCACCAATTAGTGGCACGAAGAATCTATCAAAATGAAAGCAAGTAAACCAGAAGACACTGAGCTGGCGGATGATCTTCCAAGGAACACAAGAGTAAGTAAACTGTTCTGTATCCCCCAAAAATCAAGTTTGACATGTCCATTAACGAGCCGGGATGGGGGGGGGGGGTAGGTAGGTGACCTCGTTTGAAGTGATGTTTTCATCCACCCCATTCATTGCTCGCCAACGGACAAGTCATGTTTCCATGTCCAAATCGCCTCTATTCTCAGAAAGCACTCTTTGGTCAATCATCACACTCCGGACAACGAGAACGTCGAACATCACAGTGCATATATCAAGGAGCATGACGATAATACATACAATATGTTGCACAAAGTTTCAAGGTGATTGATTGTCTTTGTGGGGTCCACCAGCATCGTGGCAAGTGTTCATTTGCTGCCGCAACGGGGCTTTTCCGGCTTTCACTTGCAGCAGCAATGATCGTAAATTCGTCGTCTTCATTTTTCATTTTTCTTGGAAACTCTTTTCATCCCCCAAACATCTCAAACCACGTTCTACTGAGCAACGTCTTACCTCCATTGGGCCTTTCCTCTCAACCACATACCCGCAAAAACGAACGAACCAACGTCATGGTTGTTGTAGTCAGCGGCGGGGGCGCTTTGATTGCTCCTTCTCTCGTCAATCTAGGTTTCGTTGGCTCTTCCGCCCTCATCTCCGAAGGCGCTCTCGCTCTTGCCGGCACCAGCACCGTCTTCGAAGGTGCAGCACTCACCACAGCAATTGCTGCTGAAAACCTCGTGATAGCCTTAACGGGACTGACGGTACCCAATCTCTGGAACCCATTAGGATGGGCGATTGGAGGCGTCCTGGTGGGTGCAGCCAGTCAATCCACATCGCAGGTTGTGAGCTGGGACTGCTATAAACCCATCATTGGCGAGGTTGAGACGGAAGGGACTTCGAGCGAGCCCATCACGTTCGCGACTCTGGCTGCGCATCCGGAGGTTCGACGGGTCTTTGTCTTTGCCAGCGCGGCGTCCGCTAATCTCCCTGATGTCGAGGTCGAAAATAGCGCTGGTCAATGTTACTTATTGCGTGGTGTTGTTCTACCATGGGCTTGGCTGCGTATCATGCAGAGCCAATCGAGGAATCGATCGGGGTTTATCCCTTTATGGGCAATCTCAAGGGGTCTGTGACTGCCGGCGGAGTAACTCCTGATGTTTAAGCATGACAAGGCAGATGAGGATGTGAGGTGGTTGAAGATGAGCATTCAGGGGCGTCGAGAAGAGAAAGTTTGCCGGTTCTGATATAGGATAGGGAGGAAAGAGCCAAGAGAGAGCGAGGAACAGCAAAAATCCTTGCTGCTTTTTAAGAGGGTATGCCGTACAGTGAAAATGAGGGCAGAGAGAGACCGTCGTTTTGCTGTCTTGGTGGGAGTTGAAGTCAGTCATTGTAGTTCGGAAATTCTTAGTAAATCAATGAGATGTCTATTCTCTTTTTCCGACCACATAATTGTTTCTTATTTCCCCTTCTCTCGGTCTCATCTCAGGTATAACCCTCAGCTTTCGGCACTCGTTCATAATATACTATCCCCTCAAGTGCCATCAGGAGTAACTTTTAAGGTTTAGTCCATGCGCAGATTAAGCGGGCCAATCAGATCACTAGAATTCGTGAAAAAGGGGACAGTTTTCAGCTATTTATTATGATATATATCAAAACAAGCCCTCTTTTTACAAAGAAAGACCTTACATCTGTTACACCCCAAGGTAGAAACATACCTCTCACTTTTTCTATTATATTCCTTAGCAATTTCGGCTAACGTAATTCTCTTTTAAGGACGATCTTAATACCTTAAACCTTTACAAGCAACGCATGTCCCTTTTTTACCCATTCTAACTAACTCATGTTAGTCCAAAGACTCTTCACAAGTGTCAGGATCCATATAAGAGATCCTTCTTTTTTTAGACACCTTTCTAGCCTTTTCTAGAGCTAGTAATCTCTTAATAATCTATAACCGAAATTCTATTTAGTTATTAAAATTGAGATTTAGAGTAGACTCAGATCGGGAGTTATATACAAGTAAATAGCAATTTACTAGAACAGTTCTAAGAAGCTAGTGTTCTATAGCCTAGGAAGCACCTCTCCTTACTAGTCGTAAACTATCTAAAGAAGAAGACCGCTAATCCTCTACGTTAACATGCCTTATATAGTAGTTATAGTCATTAAAGACAATAGATATATCTAGTTCCTTAGTCGGTTAATCGTTAAAAGGAACCCTTGACGTCTTAGCCTTAGAAGAGCTCTCCTTAGAACGCTTCCTTTTCCTTGAAATTGTTCTAGAACTGTTATAAACTATACTTATACTAAGGACAACTACGTTATCTTTCTAAGCTATATAGTTCACCTTATTTAAGGGAGTAGAACAGGTCTCTATTCTACTCTAAGGTAGAGTATTATTCTTATTATTCTTCTTAATTTCTATAAGTTCTTTAATTAACTCGAACTTAGTTCTAGCCGTTCTAGTTATACTATAACCAAGAGAGCGTAAGTACTTAAAGAGCTTAGTAGAGGTAAAAAGGTTGTCCAAGTATATATAATACCTCTTCCTAGGCAGGTGATTAACTAACTTTATAATAACAGCCTGAGTTTTATTCCCTTCTTTCCTAGCCTTTATACCTCCTAGCTCTCTCGGTATTAGAGTGTCTACAGGTCTATTATCCTTTCCGGGTACGTGGAAATTCTAGACATAAAAGAAGCTAACCTGCTCTAGAATCTACACCTTTAAACTAGTGGGAGTAGTTTTTCTAGGAATAGTTATAGCCTGGTATACTCGTTCTAAAAATCGTACTATAGCTTCATTAATAGCTAGTTTAGAACTAGGTTTCTAGAGATAGACGTTTATTATAAGAATGTACGAGTTTAGGGGTTCTATCTAAATTAGAAGTTAGATAAAGAAGATAACAAAGATAGAGTTAAAAACTAGCCTTTTTATAAGGACCTTACACTCCTAGCGTATAGAGTCTAAACTGTAACGGTTCTGACCGCTACTCTACCTTGCTTAGCTATGCCTTGCTTGGCTATGCCTTGCTTAGCTATCCCTTGCTTAGCTATCCCTTGCTCAGCTATCCCTTGCTTAGTTATCCCTCGCTTAGCTCTTAGCTAAGAGTATACGCTAGACGCACCTCATGTATTTAAAAGTCTCTAGCTCCTAGGCTTCTGTCCCTTCTTCTCTTTTCTCCTCAGCTTAGAATCCTTATATTTAACAGTTTCTACGATTCCACAACCTATACTATAGGTCTTATATACATGTTATTATATAAACTATATATATAACTCCTAGAACCGGTTTCTACTTATATACTTAGAAAGAGAGTGATTTACTATAAGATGGCGCGTACTCTATAAGAGAGTAATTATTAGTGTCTCTATTATTATTAAGTAAATCCGGATTATAAGATAGATATATAGTTCCTTTATAAAGGTTAGTTCCTAGGCTACTACACGTACGTGTAGTATTAATAGGTCTTGTAGTATATGCGTATATAAATTTATATATAGAACTATTGTTTCTATTATTTTAAGAGAATAATAGAGAAGAAAGAGAGTAATAGAATCGTTAGTATATATCTCTAGTAGAAGAGTAGTGTCAGGGCTTGTAGCAAGTACTTTGAATTGAACTACAGAGGCTGTCTATGTACAAGAAGGATCGATTGTCCTTTCCAATATCGAGTCCTTGCTAGCTTATATACCCAGTCTACAGATTCTAGAGGGTTCTGCCAAGAGTACTCTCGAAGGTTCTGTCGCGTCTATGCGTTGACAAGCGAGGTCACGTGAATGCGTCGCTGGACTACTCCAAGACTAACTCCACGGGTGCAACCCTTAACAAGTAGCTTCTATTACCTAGAACGGTATTTTCATAGGCTTAAAGTGAGTACCGGTACTTTTAATTGGCAGGGCATCTGGCCAGAGGGTACCTTTATCCGTAGTATTAAATCGGGTGGATTCGAGCATGTTGGCGTAGCTTAATTAAGGTATATAGTACTAAAAAGAGAGGTTGTTTACATTCCTGTGTTTTGATTTTCCATCTCATATGCAGGGGTGCCTGAGGCGCCCAGAATTCCAAAAGTTGCTCCTGATGGCACTTGAGGGGATACTACTACTTCCTTCTAGTACTACAGTACCCTCATACAATTCTTACAAAGAAGAGAGAAAAAACCTAGAGAGAGCGAGAGGTAAGAGATTCCGCACGCTCGTAGTACACAAACATCTCCCTTTACTTATTTAGGCTAGGAAGAACATTTCCATTCCCCAGAAAAATCTTCCTTCCTCTCTTTCCATTCTGTCAACTCGTTGTTATCCTACACTCTCGACTCATCCGATACCATACCTTCCTTCTTCTATCCTATAACTTGCTCTACCTTTCTCCTCCTTCTTTCCCCCTTTATCCTAGAGCACGAATACTTCATAATACATCTCGAAAACTTTTCATCCTACAGCCTTTCGGAATAGCCTTAAAATTAGATAAGCGAAAAGTAAAACCTTACCCCTTCCTCCCTCACTAACTTCCTATCCTCCCTCATTAACTACTTCCTATCCTCCCTCCCTAACTTCCCATCCTTTCCATCTCTCAATTCGACAACCCACCTAACAATCAGCGTAACAGTAACATTACAAGGAGAGAGAGAGAGAGACACTAAACAAAGCAGGGGCATATAGACAACTTAGGACCCTACTTACATACATACTTACTTAACAAGCCCCATTGAAAATTTCATTTCATACTCTTATTCTTTCAGAGTACTTTTTACTATTTACTATTTATAATCTACACTTTGGTTTTTTTAAGAAGTTTAGTACATTCAAGCTACTCGCTACCGTGCCCTCCTCTCCCCTCTCCTCCCCCGACAAACAACCCCCTCCCCCAAACGAAACCTCGGTAAGCGGTAATGAATCACTTCCAAACTTCTTCCCCCCACCCCATTCATTCCTCCCTATCACTCATCACTCACTCACTCCATGTCCCCCCGAGTGTTCCCTGCCTCTTAAGTAGATCACCTGCTTCTTCCTTCACAATGCACTATTTGCACTTTCAAAAGCTCTAAACGATCAAATAACTACTCCCTGGAACAGTCAAAATTCGGGAAGCCGCAAAACGTCAAAATGTACCCGCAGACCACTTCACAACATAACACATTTCACCAAAAATCAGCACAAGAAGAAAGGTTCGTTGAAGACCATACATATTCATAGGAAGGTAAGAAGTCTCAATCACAGGCAAATTGCAGCCCCAAAACCATTCTTTCCCCTCGCCCCTTTATCATCAATCAACCCACCAAAAAGCCCGCCCAAGATTCTTGACTTCGTTAACTCGTCATCACTCTATACCCTCATCGACCCCAAAGACGAGGCCATGGTCCCTGTTTTTCTACCAGTAACTTTTTTCCTTGACAGTCTTGCGACCTGCATTTCTCACACAAGACTCTTTCACTTCTCAATCCTACAGATGAGGTCTGCGCCTCCGACGGAATCACCTTCCTTGACTTGAAGGTGTCCGACCTTACCAGCATGTGGTGCTGAGATGACCATTTCCTAATTTGGTTGTTAGAATTGTAAGAATTGGACGAGGGGAATTGATAACTTACCATCTTCATGGCACTCAATACTGCAATAGGATCACCCTTTTTGCAATCGTGACCATCGTGGACACGGATCTCGACAACGACACCAGACATTGGTGCACCGACTTGGCTTGAATCGTTAGGATCAGCCTTTGGACGACTGGTGTTCTCAACAGCGGCCTTGTTGTCGTCGACTGTAACTTGTCGGACCTCGCCATTCATCTCGTAGAACACCTCACGTTGACCAGTAGTATCAGACAAAGGACCAACTGCGAGGAGCTTCAGGATCAAAATCTTTCCCTTCTCCAACTCGACGTGGAACTCCTCTCCAATCTCAGGTGCAGACAAGAAGTATCTGGTTGGCAACACACTGAGATCGCCATACTTTTGGGTGAACTTTCGGTAATCCTCAAAGACCTTGGGGTACATGGCGTAACTGGAAACATCGCATTCAGTGACACTGCCCCACTTGTTGTGGATATCCTTCTTGATCTTTGCGAGATCAAGTGGCTCCAAGGTCAAACCAGGTCTCTTGTCGAGCTTTGTTCGGTTTCGGAGAGCGTTTGTGCGCAGTGGCTCAGGGAAGCCTCCGTATGGTTGACCCATCAAACCCTCAAAGAATTCAAGAACGGAACCAGGGAAATCAAGCTCAGCAGCCTTCTTCTGGACGTCATCAAAGCTAAGCTTGTTGGAAACCATGAATTGGGCCAAATCACCGACAACCTTGGAAGTAGGAGTGACCTTGACGATATCGCCAAGCAAGTCATTTGCTGCCTCATAGGCCTTCTTGGTCTCAGCCCATTGAGCACCAAGACCGAGTTGGGAGGCTTGGAACATCATGTTGGTCAATTGACCACCTGGAATTTCGTGCTCATAGACTTCTGGGTCAGGACCGGTGAGACCAGCCTCGAATGGAGAGTAAAGGAGACGGAGTTGTGCCCAGTATGTGTCGATGGCTCGGACGTGGTGGACGTTCAATCCTGGGTCAAGGTCTGATCCTTCCAAAGAGGAAAGAACGGCACCAACACTTGGTTGAGAGGTCATACCAGACAAGCTGTCAGTGGCAGTATCTACGGCATCAGCACCTGCATTGGCGCAAGCAACCATAGAGGCAACACCAGTACCAGCGGAGTCGTGAGTGTGAACGTGAATTGGGAGATCTGGGTACTTCTTGCGGATGGCACCGATCAACAGAGTAGCAGCTCTTGGCTTAAGAACACCGGCCATATCCTTGACACCCAAGACGTGAATCTTGAGCGCGACAAGCTTCTCAACCAAAGAGAGGTAGTACTCCAAGTTGTACTTCTTCTTTGGGTTAAGCATGTCTCCAGAGTAACAGATGGTACCCTCAACAACACCTCCAGCCTTGTGGACAGCCTTGATACCGACCTCGAGTTGGTCAATGTCGTTCAATGCATCGAAGACTCGGAAAATGTCGACACCGTGCTTCTTTGCTTGCTCACAGAAGTGATAGATGGCGTTATCAGGTAGGGAGGAGTATGCAACACCGTTGGCACCACGGAGCAACATCTGGAATGGGATGTTTGGAATAAGCTTGCGCATCTTTCTGAGTCTGTCCCAAGGATCCTCATAGAGGAATCTCATGGCCACATCGAAAGTAGCACCTCCCCAGCATTCAAGACTGTACAAGTTGCTGTAAGCGTGACTGGTCTCCTTTGCAATGTTCAACAGATCAACTGTTCGAACACGGGTTGCCAGTAGCGATTGATGGGCATCTCGCCATGTGGTGTCCATAAGAAGACATCCCTTGTTGGCACGAACTGCCTTTGCGAAGGCTTCCGGGCCCTCCTTGACCAGGATGTTTCTCCATCCAGTCTTGCATGGCTCAGAAACATCAATCTTGTTTCCGGCGTCGTCGAATAGTTCTGGCATGATGATTTCGCCCTTGAACTTTGGCTCGCCCATTTGACCAGCGATGCTGCTGCCATTGACGGCAAGATCTCCGAGGTATGCCAAAAGCTTTTGACCACGGTTTTGACTGCCAACAAGATCAAAGAGTTCTGGGGTATCATCGATGAAGGTGGTCCAGCAGTTGCTCTCAATGAAGGTTGGGTGGGTGAGGAGAGTTGCCAAGAAAGGAATGTTGGTCTTGACTCCACGAATACGGAACTCAACCAATGCTCTCAACATCTTTCGTCGTGCAATTTCGTATGTGGAACCGTGGCAAGTGCACTTGACCAACATAGAATCGTAGTGGGGAGCTTTGATAGATTAGCACGTGTTTTGAAATAAAAATAAAAAGTAGAAAGGAAAAGTTGCTTACTGATGATTGCACCTGCGAATCCATTGCCACCATCCAAACGAACACCATTACCACCAGCTGATCGATAAACCTCAATCTTTCCAGTGTCTGGTGAGAATCCCTTGGCGGGATCTTCTGTGGTGATACGGCATTGAATAGCAAAACCTCTAGTGGAGATGCGGTCTTGGGTGAGACCTAATTGAGCCAATGTTGCACCAGCGGCGATCTGAATCTGGGCAGCGATAAGATCAATACCGGTAATCTCCTCGGTGATGGTGTGCTCGACTTGAATACGTGGGTTGATCTCGATAAAGTAGTATCGGTTTTGTTGATCAACCAAGAACTCAGCGGTACCAGCATTTCGGTAGTTGACCGACTTTGCAAGCTTGACGGCATCAGCAAGAAGGTTGTCTCTGACACTGACAGGCAAGTCCTTTGCTGGTGCTAATTCAACGACCTTTTGATGTCTGCGTTGAACTGAGCAATCACGCTCGTAGAGATGAACAATGTTTCCTTGGTTATCTCCGAGAAGTTGGACCTCAATGTGCTTTGGTTTATCGAGGAATCTCTCCACGAAAACGGTGCCATTCCCGAAGGCCGATTTGGCCTCGGAAGTGGCTCGGGTGAAGGAGTCTTCCAGGTCCTTTTGTTCCCGAACGACTCGCATACCACGTCCACCGCCTCCATATGCAGCCTTGATGATGATTGGGAAACCGAACTCGTCGGTAAACTTCTTGACATCCTCGAACTTATCAACGGCACCTTCGGTTCCCGGAACCACGGGCACACCCGCCTTGATGGCTAGGGTTCGGGCGGAGACTTTGTCGCCTAGCGAGTCGATGACATCGGGGGAGGGACCAACGAACTGTCAGAAGAACTCGTTAGCGGGCGGACTACCAGTAGAAGGGGAAGCGAGCAGAACATACAATGAGGCCAGCCTTCTCAACGTTTCGTGCAAACTCGGCATTCTCAGAGAGGAAACCATATCCTGGAAAGAAAATTAGGATATTGTTGCGTACAAGTTGAGCAGCTGGATCATACCAGGGTGGATCATCTGTACTCCATGTTGCACTGCAATCTTGATAATCTCATCTCCAGCCAAATATGCCCCGACTGGTGTGTATTGACCTCGCTTTCCGATAACATAGGCCTCGTCGGCTTCTAAAAGTGGAAATCTGATTAGCAGACCGCTCTCTGACTCTTGCTACCCCGCGGGTGGTACCCACTTTGTCTGTGCATGGAAAGTCGGTCCTCGTAACTACCAATTGTCAGTTCCCCACACCATTTCCAAGGCCGAGAGTGAAGCTACCTGAAGACTGCCACGGTCTGGAGGGACAATTCGTGTGCCTGTGAAATGTTAATGGTTGCCCACCACAATGGGGTGCAGGAAAAGCTTACTGTTCTGAAAATCTATCCCAAGCCCAAAATTAGCAAGCTCCATTACCCCGCGTTACCCGCCCCATTGACAGACAGAACATACCCGAATAGCTAGACCGTGGTTAGCCAGCGAACACGAGACAATTGAGGGAGTGGAGAGACTTACGAATTTCTCCTCTGTTGGCCACTATCGTCACCCAATTAAATTAGCACTCTTTTCTTTTCTTTTCCCGAGGCACAAGAGCGCGATTTCGGGGATTGGTGCTTTAGGGGGAGAGCGGGGGCCTACCCATAATCTTCTTCAATTGCATGATGCTGGAATTGGCACGAATTCGGTGGATGGTTTGAGGCTTCTTGACGTCAGTGTCCTCAAAGACCTCGCTGTAGGCGCCATTAGGGCCATGGTGTTGGTGATCCTGATCGTCGGCCATGGTGAGAAGATGTGTTGCGCGAAAGAATGGTCGTTTGTAGGAGAGAGGGAGAGGAGGAGGAGGAGGAGGAGAAGGAGAGGCTCCAAGGGATGAGGGAGAGAGTATAAGAGTTGGTTGGTTTGGGTTGGAGGGGAAGCAAGCTCAAGAGCTTTGCTGTGAATACCGAGAGCAACCGTGGCCGGCCGGAGCGATGGGTGAATTCCGAGCTTCACGAGCTTCTGTTTGCCTGTTTGTAGGATGCACCGAGAAGCAATTCACAATCAATGGAGATGGTGTTTGTTGGGTGAGTAGAGATGGGAGTGAGGAATTAAAGAATAGAAGGGGAGGGAGGGGTTTTGTTGAGTGGAGAGAGAGAGTCTTGCAGCTCGGGGTTTTTATGACATCGGCTTTTCGCTCAAGCTTGAAGCTCTGATGGAGAACCTTACTAGGTATAGGTAGGAACCTTGAAGGCAGGGCAGGAGTGACCAGTGACCCGCTCTGTCCTTCTTTTGCCTCTGCTGTCCTGCTGTGCTGCTGTCCTGCTGTCCTGCTGTCCCTCTGATCTGCCACCTTCTGTCCTCCAGCGTGGTGGGGTTTCTTGGGGGTGCTTGCCTTGGCAACCTTCACCCACCACTCACTTCCCTTGGCATCCCCAAGCACCCTGCTCTCGACCCTGGGCTGTAGTGCCAGAAAAGAGGGCAAAAAGAGCAAGATTGTCTGAATTGGCCCCTCTCAACCAATCACTATCCCACGATAAACGATCCGATAACGCCCAGCCCTCGCTTAACCATAGCTCCGTCACTTGGCAGCAACAGAGCTGGTGGCTGCTCGTGCCAATGCACCTATAAATGCAGCGAGATGCAGGCCGATCTGAAAGATTCATGTATCGGTCCTCGACCCTCCTCGACGCCCAGAAGTTTCACGCCAGGACAAACACCAAACCAGCGGCCCTTTTTTTTTTAAAGTCTTGGGAGTTCTAGATAGCAGAAAGTATAGTATGCTGACGAGGCTGGAAAGTAAAGCCGGGAGAGAGAGGCTCCAACACACTGATGGACCCCTTCTGTAACGGCTGGGCAAAACCTGACCTGGAAAACCTGACCTGGGCAAGTCCAAAAAAGAATTTGGCCGGAACACCGCACGTATCCCGTGCTTGTAAGCCTTGAGGAAAGAAGCCTTGACGCGACACCAAACGGATTTCTAATTACCTACTTGGGTCAGCCTTGGGTAACGGGGAATATATCTTGCGACCGATCTCCTTCCTCGAGTACTTCAAGGTGACACCTCAACGTTCCCCGACGACGCCTGTGCCATCAGCCCAGAGATGGCAGAGATCCCCCATCTCGGCAACATATCTTTCTGTACGCCCTCAAACTGCAAACTGCAAGCCGCACACATGCCACCTCTACTTTTCCCTTCTTCCCCTCCTTCTTCTTCATCATCAGCCCTCATCCCGTTTCTCTACCCTCCAACAATCTCTACCCAACTGGTGGACATGAAAAAAAAAACACCCCCGAAAAAGGCCTCACTCGTTTAATTTCTCGCGCAGAACCACCGACCTCGGTGCTCCAGGGCTGCTGGTGCGCTGGTTGCTGGTGCAGAAAATCAAGCCTTTTTCCAACCTAAGTCAAGGAGGCTCCGTCGCGGGGGGGTAAGAGGTAGTCTAGCCGCCCACATAAACACATAAACATCCCCTTGTCAACTTAATAAACCCTTATCCAAAAAAACACAAAACGTAAAAAAAGAGGTTCCTTAACCTGACTCCACTCAACTATTTGACTGTCTTGAGTCTTAAGTCTTGACTCTTGACTCTACTCAAAATGTGAGATACGGATACGGAATCAGCTTCCGCCTACCGCTCACCCCCATGGTGCTAAAAAAAAAAGACCAAAGACGGCAGAACTGCAGAACAGAAGATCCCCACAACAATAAAACCCCTCACCACCAAAAAAAGAAAGAACGAAAGAAAGAAGAAATGACTCGTCCCGTCCACATCCACATCCACTCCCCCATCTGAACCTTAGGTACATGGTAAACATGGGAGAAAAAGCGAGGTAGGTACAGAGTCCATCCATCCAAATTTCAAAAAAGTCGGTGAAGAGTCGTGGGGTGCATGTAGACTTGTAGACCTGCAGATTTGCACCTCTTTTTTGTACTTTCAAGTAAGACTTGTACAGTAAGTAAGACTTTGTATAACCTTAACCTGGTTTGTGGCTTTTCTATCCAGGCCAGGCACAGATGAAGCCGTGGGAAGTCTTGGCCTCTCCATGCCGATGTCAATGTCAGGGTCTGTCGGGGGGGTCTGTCGGGGGGCATGAGAAAGTAACGAGCGGATTTAAATGTACTGTGCGTTTCGTTCGGATTTCTGTTTCTGTGTTGATTACTTCAAGAATGATGGATTTGCGGGAAGGGAGGTGGGAATGGGGGAGTTGGGTATGGCTCTTATGCGTGTGTGGGTTCTGTTTCGTTACCTCTGTGCGTGTCTGCGGCTGGGTTTGAAGTTCAAATATTAAAGATGATTAAGATCAAAGTAGACAAGAGAAGGGGTAGAAGAATTGGGAATTTGATTTCGCGATTTTTTTTATCTTTTCTCGTGATATTATCTAGAAGACTTGGAGTCTTGAGAAAGGCCTTAATGCTAACGCCAATGTTAGGGAGGGGGGTCATGACTTTCCTACAAAAACGAAAGAAAGGCAACGAAACGAGCGGATTCAATGTACTGTACTGTACGTCGTCCGAATGATTTGTCAACTTTAAGAAGGATCTACGAAAAGGAATGCGGGAACGAGAGATTCGGGTATTACTCTTACGTTGTTCTTCATTGCCTTGCCTTGCCTTGCCTTTGCTTTTCTGGGTTTAACCTTCAAAGATAATGGATGGAAAAAAGTTGGAAGGATGGGGAACTTGATTCCTGAGTTCTTCTAAAGTTTCTCGTACTATTATATTGGAATGATTGAATTCACGAGAAGGAAGGATATGGAGAAGCAATTTGGAAAGAACGAAATCATCGGGCATGGCTCTCATGCTTGCTTGGGTTAGTTTTCATTGCCTTGCCTTTGCCGGTCTGGGTACAAACTTCAAAGATGATTGAAAATATTGTATGAGAAGGGTTAGAAGAGTTGGGAACTTGATTTCTCGTTATTCTACACCTTCTCGTACGATTATCTTTAGGTTGCTTGAATTTATGAGAAGAGAGAATCTACGAGGGGCAATTTTCGAATGAGTCCTCAGCGTGTCCGTACAAAAGTTCCTTTTCATTCGTGAAGCGTTAAGAATTTCTTACAAGAGTCCTGATCTTTCATTTCTATCTATAAACTTTATATCTCTATTTAAATATCCGTCTCACTTCCCATATTTCGTCTTTGTATTCCGTCCACTTCGAGTGGTATACGTGCCCTGCTTAACATGTGGAGAGTCTGGCGGAGTATCCCTCGAAGTATCAGACGCAGTATCAGAAGAAGAATCTTCCTCCTTATTCTTCTTTCCCCCTTTTTTCCCCCCTTTTTTCTTCGTTCCGGGTTTCTTCGTTGCGGGTTTCTTCGATGCAGGTTTCTTCGCTGCTAGCTTTGTATGCACACCACAAAGGATCACTCCTTTTCCCGAATGCCAGACTTTATTCCGACATGGTTTTCCTGCTTGAGTCTTGGCTTGACATTTGCGATACTCGTAATGGGAGTTTTGGTCTTCATCGGAATCGGAATCTTCTTCTGTTTCCTGAGCAGTTTCCTCGGAATCAGATTCTACTGCTTCTGACGATGAAGATGACTTTTGGGTCCCCTCGGATTCTGAACTTGTGTAATCTGAATCATCAGGATTATCAATAATGATTTCTTCCCCGCTTTGTGGAGGTGTGTATTCCTCCTCGTATTGTTGACGTATTGCTTGTGGTGCTTTCACCTTCACCGGCTCTCCTCTCAGTGCTGCCATTTTCGCCTGGAGAAGACCTCGAGTCAGTATTTTCCCTTTTATAAGCATGGATGAGGAGGAAAGAACATCTCACCTTCCATGGGAATCCTCACCTGCAGAGCTTTTTCTGTTGGGATATTTGATTTTTTGGGCGTTTCTTTTGGCGGTTTGGGGAAGAGACCTGACTTGACAGGAGATTCTTCTTCGGTGAAGTCAGTGGAATCTGGATCGCTATCGGTTTGCTCCCCATCCTCATCCTCATCCTCTTCTTCTTTTGGTGGTTTCTTGGTTCCTCTTTTTGGCGGTGGTTCCTTGCTTCCCCCTTCCCCATTATCTCTTCCTCTTTTTATACCTCCTCTTTGCCCTCCACCTGTACCTGAACCACCAAGTCCACTACCACCACCACCATCACCTCCACCCCCTCCATCTCCACCTCCCTCCCCCGGAATATCACTCTTCCCAAAGATCTCCTCAAAACACCTCAAATACTCCCCAATAACCTCCTCCTCCCTCCTCCTCTCCTCCCTCCCCCTCCCAACCACGACCCCATCCCCCCCAAC